>OZ005662.1:12370231-12619248 GCA_963930645.1 Salticus scenicus | reverse complement strand
ATAATTATCATCCACGCTACAAGATACTACACCATATACGGTTAGCGTTTGGGTTGGTATAAATGAAGTCGACCAGAGTAGAACTATTTCCTTCTTTGATATTATGTATATGTTTTTGTATTCTTTTGTTTAAAGTCCTCTTAGTTTGTCCAATGTAATAAGTTCTTTATTGTTTTCGATGGGAATTTGATAGACACCTCCAGTAGGTCCATTTAAGTCGGGGTCTTTGGAAAAGAGTAAAAAATCCCTGATGATGCTTTACTATTTAAAAGCGAAAAACTTCGGAAAATTTTTTTAACATCTTTTAAATAAAATTTAATATTACGCGTTTTTAAAGTGTTTTCAATAAAGCATAAGTAATAGAATAGTATGTTGAGGAATTTTGAAAATGCCGAAATCGTGCATGGCTTTTAATTGTATTAATAAATATATGAAAGAAAATGGAATAAGTTTTCATCTGTAAGTTATATTTCACCAATTCTATGTTACAATTCCCCTGTAATGGCCATCTTTCGCCGAGTGAAAAGAAATCTCATTTCCCCCCGCGATGATCATCTATACCTTATTACTATGTCTATGGTTGAAATAATAAAATGGTTTAGTTAAAACAACAAAAGAATTTGATTTCAAGTAACAATATTTTTGTTGACGCTGTACCAACAAAATATTTAATGGGCTCTTCCCAGTGTCGTCTGCTAAATCACGTGATGTAGGAATAAGAAAGAATCGAATTCTAAGAATTAAATTCAGTTAAATATTGTTCTTAAGAACAAAAGTATTAATTTAATATAAAATAAAATAAAAGTAACACTGTGTATTTGTAAACAGTAGAGTAATTGTATTTGTAAGTTTAATATTAAAAAACAAAAACAAAAACGCTTTATATGTTTATTTATTTTTACGTGTAAGAATCAATTTTTGTATATGTTGTAGTGTAACTGTTACACTAACTGATCTAGTAATAAATAACTTGTTCTTGTGGAATGTTTGTGGATTATAACTTGAAATTAATTTCAAATGTTTTTAGCTAAATTCATTTAATTGCGTAAAGGTGTTACAACAAGTTAATTAACTTAACTACAGGCCGAAATGGCGTTACACCGTACGATGTTGCACTGTTAATGATTTAAATACCCAAAAATCAGAGTATTCTTCGACCACATTTCATGAAACCGTGGAAGCATCTGCGCAAGTGCTAACTCAACGAGTCCAATGCTGAAATAAGGGGGGGGGGCAGTCATCTGACTCAGAGAAAATGAGCAATAACAGAGCGCGGAATTACTGGATGTTTTCCAAATTTCAAACTGTCGGTCAAGCTGGCATCCCTCCAACATTTTGGACGCGTCCTCACTGCTAGTTTTAGGATATGTGGCCGCACTGTACTTAACATGTTTTCCATCAACGTTAATAAAAAATATAAATTAAATAAAGATTGTAAATGTATACAGAAAAAAAAAAAAAAAAGAAAGAAAAGAAAAGAAAAAAAAAATGATGAATAATGATATAAAATGAAAGGAAAAAAATGATGGTGTATTAAAAAAAAAATAATAATAATAACACAGATTAAATCGTATTGATCAAAAATAAGAATAGGAAATGCGTTATTTCAGCAATCGCTATAGATATAAATATGGAAGATTTCGTCTGCTCTCGGTTTAAAACAACTACCTCATGTGACATCTGACGTCAGGTGAGAAGAACCCATTGATTTAACAAAACCTTTTTTTTTTTCAGTGTAGTTTCGCTATTTTTCTTTTCAGTTTTAAATGTTTACTTTTTTCTGTATATATAAGAAAGAAGGAACTATTGGAATCGTGAAAATTTTCGAACTCGTGTTTTCGACGCTTTTACACGTTTTGACATATCCTGAACATGATTTGACTGTTTTTAGAAAACGTGTGTGCGTGCAGCATAGGGAAAAATTTCGTATAAATGCACATAATGAGAGTTATTTTTAACGAATGATTGTAAAATTAATATAAATTATTGATAATAATAGTATTAAACTAGAAAAAAAAAAGTGCAATCAGATACATCACCCCCCCCCCCTTTTCCCGGCGAGTTTAATTTTTTAATATGGGTATCTATTAAAGGATAAAGGAATTCGGGAATACTTTTAAAACAAATGACTGAACTATAGATCTGTGGTAATTTAAAATACACTTACCAATTTTTTCATTTTTAAAGAAAAAGTAAAAATAAAAATAAATAAATAAATAAAATTACAATTCTTTTGATGTTGGTACGAATTTACGAATTTATTTATTTATTTTTCGCCATTTAGTATTATACTTCACTGAAATAAAATTCATCTGCATTCATCACGGAAAATAATTTTAACAAAAATAATTTAATAAATAATTTGAAATGCGTTAATTTGTTTAAGATTATACAGAAGAAAGTCTTGTGATGGCTCCATCATACTAACTTAAATAAAAATTTGACCCGAATTATTGGGATTCTAAAGAAAATTTGAGGTTCTCGCCTTTTGATATAAATTTCCATTCCTCACTGACAGGGCCTGATTACCCAAAAGGCTCGGGAAGCACAAGCTTCCCCTCTAAAATTTAAGAGGGGGCCCCAAAATGACTAAAAACAGGGCCTTGAACTTTCTGTTTTTATATTTTCATACTGACTGAATATTTCTGAGAAAATTCGCCTAAAGCAAAATAAAATACTCACTATTTAGGGAAAAATCTATTATTTAACATCAAAAATCTGAATGTTCCTAATTAATAAGTTATACGATTTTAATGTTGTGTGTAGAAACCACCCACATATATGAATGGAAAAAAAAAAAAAACTATAAACACGCACTAATTTTTGGTCTATAGCATTTTTATATTACAATATGTAACAGGAAAACAAGATTTTCTGAAATGAAAGAGGGCCCCGAAATGATACTGAGCTTCCCCTACCTTCAAAGCTTAATCGGGCCCTGCTCACTGATCTGCATCTTATTTAAATATTCCATTGTAAGAGGGTTGATGACCGTCAGAAAGTGTTAAAACAAGACAAGTCTCATAGATGAACAAGATGCCCTTTTCACTGCGGTCGTGGAAAAAGGATACATCATCAGATGTCGTAAGGAGCGAGACGGCCCTGCAGAGACTTGTTTTGAATAGAATTATAAACGTGAAATATTTTATAATAAAATATTTTAAGGTTGATACACGAGTTACATTAATAAATAATTCAATGAACGCGTGTTGTTTCACTAATATTTAGTTACTTTTAAGTTTTGAATATGGAAATTTGTTTAAAAATTAGTTTATATGCAATAGGTGAAGGGACATGTTTAATATTTTAGCTTTACATTTAGTATTTTATCTTTTATTGTTTAAATATGTTATATTATATTATATTATTAAGTTATTACGTTATAAAATAACGTACAATATACTTTAATAAAATGTTACTAAAGCGAAGCAGCAAGAAGCAATTGGAATTAATTATTTTAATTGCATTATATATATATATATATATATATATATATATATATATATCATAAATTAATTAATACTAATATAATTAAACGAAATTATATAAAAAAGTATAAAATCACTTTTAAAAACACGTATATAAAAATTTCTTTATTAAAACCAGAAACAAAGCTTTTCGCTATTATCAAAATAGCATCATCAGGTGTTCTTAAGTAATCTTAAGTAAGTTCTTAAGTAAGTTCTTAAGTAGCCAGCAATATATAATTGAGAAGTTCAATACGGTTATAATTTAAAAAAAAAAAAAAAAAAAAAAAAGTTCAGTCCACAAAAGGTCGCACAGGAACTACATGGCAAAAAACTTGGAAAAAAAAAAAAAATAATACAATTTTCAATAATCTTACGAGCACAACGTGTGCCATATTTTATGAAGAGATCAGCATCCTTAGAGTAAATAACTTTATTGTACTTGATAATATTTATTGCTTCTGTCATTAGAAGGTCTTAAAAGTCACGAGGGGCTGAAATTATTTCGAACTGGGTCCACAGAGGAATAGCTTCAGGGTGCTCGTAAAGAAATTCAACTAGAATAGAGCCCCTTTCAAAAGGTTAACATTTCGAATGTGTTCATTTATTCTTGCTTTAAGTGTGCGACGTGTTTGCCCAATGTAGTAAAAAAGTTCATCATTGTATTTAATAGCGATTTTATAAACCCCACCAGTAGGTTTGTTGATATCACGGTCATTAACAACTAAGTTTATAATAGTACAGGGGTAGTACATTTTTATATAATATATGTACACGTGAAACACTTTCTAATTTTAAACTTTCAGTAGTTTTTAATTTTAACTATAAACGAAATTAATTGGATTTTAAAATTACTGTTCAAATAATTACAAAAAATATCAAATATTATCAATGAAAAATTTTTTAGTATTGATAATAATTTTATATACATGCATTTTTTAAAGGAATTATTTCGATCTGAAATAATTGTTGAGAAGTTTTACCAGTTATGGTGTTTTCTTTTTTATTTATTGCTTTTTAATACCTGTTCACCAATGTATTTTACAGCTAATTTGTGCGTCTCTTTTGGGTTTTAGTAACAATAAGTAAATAAATAAGTGATGAAAAAGAGTTTTTTATATGTTCTGCTAAATTTCGAGTTCAGTGGTTATATTATTACTGTTATTAAAGACTCAAGCACAGTACTTGATTAACGGATGGGCCGATTAAACTACGGTTCAGAGACCCTTGGCCACACCGTGTTGGTGCAGAAAATTTTATTTTCCAGTAAAATAATTTAGTTAACTATATGTTTAAACATACTACGTTATGATCACCACAAAACCTTTTTCTATATTTTCCTACGCAAATTCATGCAGTACTTATTTATTAAAATTAACATTTATTGATTATGTATGTATTTAATCATATAATGTATTTATCAAAATAATAATAATTATTATTATTATTATTTTATAACTGCAGACGATTTTTATTACAATCGATAATTTTGTTTTAAATTATCACAGATGTATGGTTCAACCATTCGTTTTAAAGGTATTAACGATTTCTCTTCAAAGATACCGATATTGAAAAATTTTCACTTCTAGGGAACTCTACATATACAAAATATTTTTTTTTCTAGTTGATTATTAATATTATAAATATTCATATATATATATATATATATATAATTTCACATTAAAAATCTAAAAATAATTCTCATTACGTGCCTATATTTATATGAAATTTTGTCTGTTATCGCCATATTAAAAAATAGGAAAAAATGAGATGGCAGCACTACTTGTTGAGCAATCGATCATCAAATGTAATTAACATCAATTTAGGCCGAAATTCATTTAAATACCAAGTTTGGTTGAATTTAGCTCATTGGTTCGTGAGATACAGCTTTTACAAAGTTTGTTATACACACTCACCGACAGACATTTCCTAAAATTGGTCAAATCGTGTTTCAGGACATATCAAAATGACCCATCGGATATCAGATGTCGAAATTTTTCATATGTAAAAGAAAGTAAAAATTTGTAAAATTATTGTTAAAAACAATGTTTGTGTTGTTTGGTTGCCCATTGGTGTTGGTACTAAGGTCAATCGAATACGCGAAGATTCTAGGCCTGGGCGAACTGGGTGAAGTACTTTCCTTGGCGGTAAGTGGTGGTGGGGGGGGGGGGGGGGCGGGGCATCCAACAAATTCTAATCGAATTCTGGTCAAAAATAAATAAATAAATAAACTTCACGAAAGCTTTTACTAATCCATAGTTACTGATCAATAAAATTGAACTCTTAAATACAACACTATACTGATGCAATATTACTTTTGCAATAAATTGTACATTTATTCCAACATTAATCTTTCATCTTATGTTAATAAAATGTAATTAAATTTATCTTACAAAGAAAAACTAGCATGATGTGGCCACCACATGACTTTCATCATAATTTTACACAAAATTTATTCAATACAAATTGTTTATTAAATTATCAAATTATTTTCCATTATAAATGCAGACGATTTTTACCTGACAGAATTATATCAATAAATGCCTGAAGAAAGTCATTTTTTTTTTTTTCAATTATCAGAAGAAATGCGATTTTTTTCTAAGTTTTTTTTCGTTTAAAAAAAAAAAAAAAAAAAAAACGATAACTTTGTTTTAAATTACCACAGATCTATAGTTTAACCATTCGTTTTAAAGGTATTGACGATATCTTTCGAAATATACTCATATTGAAAATTTACTCCCCCCCAGGGGGGCGGTACTTCCCCACCAGGGGGGAAGCGATGCCCCCACATGCACAAAATTTTTTTCCTAGTTAACTACTAGTATTATCAATAGTTCATATTAATTTTACAATCACACGATTATACGAAATTTTGTCCTATACTGCCATATTAAAAATTTAGAAAAAATGCGATCACAGCACCACCTGTTCAGCGAATGATCCCCAAATCTAATCAACACCAGTTTATGTCAGGGTCCAACTATATACCAAGTTTGGTTAAATTTCATTCATTGGTTCGTGAGATACAGCGTCCACAAAATTTGTGATACACACACGCAGATTGACAGACATTTTCTAAAAACAGTCATATCCTGTTCAGGACATCTCAAAATGTAAAAATCCATCGAAAACTGGAGTTCGAAAATTTTCACGAATCCAATACTTTCTCTATATATACATATAGAAGAAAGTAAAAATACTAGTGTATTAATCAACTGAAATGAGTCTGCTGAACTCAACTGAACTAGCAGAATTCAGTTATATGACAATCAAAATGCAATTTTCTTTCTTTCTTTTTTTTTTTTGTAAAATGGTAAACATATTTATTTATTTATTTATTTATTTTTTAAGTGCAAAAATTATGGGAGAAATATCTTCCAAAGATGCTAAAAAGAGTTTATTGAATAGCTACTGATACTGATGTATTTATTCATATAATGTATTTTATTGTGCCGAAAATGTTTACCATTTTCTGACGGTATAGTGAGAGAAGGGGAAGAGGCGGTTTTAATAAACATTGTCGAACGGGCTCTGGACGGACACACACTCTCTTTCTCTCATAAAGGCCCATCTGATAACAGAATGGTTAGCGGTCTGGCCCAGGGCCCGACTTGCTTCATGTAAAGTTCCCGGAACACATACTTTCTAGCCCCTCCCCCCTTATGCACTTAAATTAAACAAACGTTTCTGTTACGATATGTTTGCATTAAAAGCGGAATTTATTGAATCAAATATACAAGAAATGGGTTTCGGGGCTCTCTGCCACACAGGTCCCGGTTGCGCCTGCTGGTCTTTAATTGCTAGGTGCTGGGTTAGGGCCCAGGTTCAGGTAGGGAAAATTGTAGGGATTCGGAATCAGTTTTAAGCCGTACAGTCGGTAACAAAAGTGTCCGAACACTAGCAAAAATTCCCATGTAAAAAACTTCATACGGTTTTGTTAAATAAATCCTTGTAGAATCTGTTCTTAGTCAGTGTAAGAAAATTATTCGATAAGGATTTATTTAACAAAACCGTAAGAAGTGTACTTTTTTTACATAGGAATTTTTGCTAGTGTTCGGACACTTTTGTTACCGACTGTACGTCTCAGTAAGATAAGCTTTAATGTGAAAAAAAAGGGGGGGGGGGAGAGCATAGATATAGTAATAAGACATAGATTGGTCAGCGAGAGGGAAAAAGTGAGGCCTTTTTTTTTCGGGAAAAGTCACTCTAATGGCTGCCTTTCCCCGAGTAAATCGCACACAGGAATACACACGGATAATTTAGTAAATAAAATTTATGAATAATTTATTTACTTAAGATGAATTAAAAACTCCAGATACAGTTTCAAATTCATTTTTCTTTATATTCTTTTTTTCAATACTTTCTAATAGCTGATTTTAGAACATTTTTCCGGCATCAAAATTTTTTGCTCGATAACATGGGGATGACAGATCTATATATATTACTATATCTATGAGGGAGAGTCGTTTAACGACAATCACAAACCCTCTAAACTCACAATCACGTACATTTACTGATTATTTGATACTGGAGAATAATTTGGAAAATTGGACGAATGACCTTCCAAGTACGGCCTCTAAAATAAGGATAATAATGAATTAGTGAAAGAATGCCCCCATCCAGGAAATAATCGATATAGGTTAGCTAATAAATTAAAGCCCAGAAGGGGAGTTACATATTTCCTGGTTCTCTTTTATTTATCAGAAATGTCAGCAGGTCTATTTCCTGGATGACCTTAAATATAGAAAATAATCTATGATAAATTTAGTTTTTTTTTTTGGAGAACTTTCATCAAAGTCACCTATTTTAAAGTTGTTTTTTCTTTCGCTTTCTCATTTAGCCTAGATATTGCTGTTGCTTTTAGTAAGCGAAATATTGATGTTACACTTTTCAAAAATGTTTTTAAGAAATTCATAAATATATCTGTTGAGAGGTAATAAGGTAGTTGACCAGATTAGACATTTCGACGAAGAAAATAAAATTCTAGTAAAGAAAAAGAATATACTATGAAATAAATAAATATATTAAAATTAAAAATAAAATTTTCATGATATTTGGTTCATTTGTAAATGTTTTTGAGAGTGTGAATAGTACATTGTTTAAATATTCATAATTTATGTAATTATGCTAATAATGTTAATTGTAAATTATACAATTATAATATATACAATTGTAAATTATACAATTTTTACTATGATACAACGTAACTTTTTTTTTTTTTTTTTAATATTTATATTACAGTTCATTTTAAAAATAGGATAATGAATTCCGATTACGTACTTAATAATCTGGTGTGTCACTCACACGACTTTCTTTTACCCTGAAATTTAATACTATAAATACAGGTTGCAGATTAATAGGTAAGATAACGAGTACTGTTATGCAAACCTATGTTAAACAATTCATATTAGGCTTCGGAAAAGTTTTATATGATAATTAGTTCTGTATGAGATAAAAAAAAAAAAGTCCATTTTATTATCAATATTAAAAAAAAAAAAAAAAAAAAAAAAAAACGCACGATTTTTTTTCTAAATTTTTATTTGTTAAAAGTAAAAAAAAAAATCGATAACTTTGTTTTAAATTATCGCAGATCAGTGGTTCAACAATTCGTTTTAAAGGTATTGGCGAGCTCTTTTGAAAGATACCCATCATGAAAATTTACTCCCTTCGAGGCGGGGACTCGAGGCTCCTACATACACAAAAAAAAATTTCCCAGTTAACTATCTCTATTACAAAAAATATATATTCGTTTCATTTGGTTTAGTGCAGTCTATAGAGGTTAAACTCTACTTTCCTGCAATTTTCCCCATAGACATAATGTATTAGAATTCTCTTGATTGTCCCTGTACACGAACCATTTGCTTGATCTTAACGAAAAGCTTACTGTAGCATTCCTATATGATACACATTTAGAATACCGAGTTTGAACTTTCTGCCAAAATTTGTTTTTGAGATATGCTGATAACAGACATACACACAGACACACAGACATACACACAGACCATTTGCTGAAAACATGATTTTCGTATTAAGGGGACCTCAAAACGTGTAAATATAACAAAATCTCGCGTTCGAAAATTTGACCCAAAAACAATACTTTCTCTACCTTATGGGTAAAAAAAAGTAATAAAAAGAAAAAAAAAAGGGGGGAGAAGAAGAAGAAGAAGAAGAAAAGGAGAAAAGAAAGGAGGGAAGTACACATTTGGATTAGGATAAAGTACAATTACGGAATGTATAGATTGCGAAACAAGTTTTAAAACAATAATTTCCAGCCATAAAAAATATAATTTTTCGTTAATTAATTTTAAATGATTAGTTTTTACTATAAGACAACTATAAACAAAAAGCAGTATAGTTTATTGATATGTATATTATGTTTACTGCAAGCAAATGTAATCTGTATAGGTATAGTTCTTCTATCTCTCTATATAAAAGCTTATATATGTGTGTGCGTGACCCTGTATAGGGTCCGGACATAATATCGTGGGACAAAATGTCGTCAGACAAAATATCGCGTCGACTAAAAGAAATAAAATAATGTGATCTATTTCACGTGAGACCTCTGGCGGGAGCCATAGGGTCTATATACCATAGAGTGGAATTTCATTGTTTTACCTATATTTAATTTTAAGTTATTTTATCATTTGCTCTTTACCATTCAAAATACATTTTAAAAATATTGTACATCACTGCTAACAAAACTGAACACTGTTCACAAACCTGAATAAAAAATTACAAAATTAATAAGCACGATTAAATTCATTATGACTAATTTTGACTAAAGTTAATAAATATAGTCGTCTAACTCTTTTAACCCTTTCCGACCCGAAAAATTTTTACCTCAAAACATTACGTTCTTCTGTTTTTGCAAACTGAAAGAAAAATATGGACTAAAACTGACATTTGTTGATTGCAAATTGTACTTTACACTTTCTGCTAATTAGCTCGATCGTTCATTTCCTGATTTTATTACATACGATTGTTCCAGATGCAAAAGGGCCGCGGTAGCCCAGTCGGCAGAGCGCCGGCCTCGTAATTGGAAGATTGCTGGTTCGGCACTCGAGCCGGCCAAAGACCGTCGTGTACACTAATGGTGGTTGGTGTACGTAAAATCTGTCGTGGCCGTAATGTCCTCCATGTTTCCATCAAAAGTTATACCTCTGGGGGTCACCGAAGCGGGAGAGCCATCTCTTCTGTGGAGGATCAAAATTGTGATGGCATGTCTCCAGACCACCTCTAGGGGTGTGTCCCAAACCGTCGCCAACTGCCCATCTGCGCAGCGCTAGTGCGACGTAAAACCCAACCATTCATCCAAATGTAAAAATGAAATGTCGTGAATGTCTAACCCGCACTATCGTACGGCCTGGGTCGGAAAGGGTTAAACAAAAAAATTCATAAAAATTTTTGTGATGAGTTTGTCTGTATGTCAGTGCTCTAACAAAGGTAAATATGCATGTGCTGTAATGAAATTTTATATAACATTACTATTACCAAATCATTCATCATTTGTATGATCACAATATCACTCACATTATTTTGTTTTCCATTAATTTATACAGGCGAGATTTTGTCCCCAACCCCTGTGATGCATATTTAAAGAGGGGGAGGGGGTTATACTTGATTTTCAAATTACAATGTCGAAGCAATCAAACAATCAGTCCTTCAAGTGATCAAGTTTTTCTTTTTCTGTTCACATTTTTCTTGAAATCTGTGCGCACACAAGATGTCACGCATTTTATTTGGGCTGCGTACTAGTGCCTAAAATTGCCACATTATAATTGTCACGTAAAAACATTGATTTTTGGGGACTGCGGCTTATCTATCAGTGCGGGCTATCTAATAATGCCAAATTCCGTCGTCCATACTTCTTGGAACAGTCGATCTTCCCCGAAAACGGAAGTTTAGTATTCGAGTTTCTCGAGCACTGATTCACGCTTATAATCTTTTATTTATTAACTAATAATCTCTTATTTTGATTAATTTGTATATACGTCTAGAGTTTGCCATCTTCTTCCCTTGTTCTTGATTTTTTGCATCGTATTTGTATACTGGTTTTGTTTTGTTTTGTTTAATTATTTTTATATACAGTGCCTTTTAAAATAATTTATTACGTTCATTTATAATCAATTATTTTTATGACTTTGTATATATGCCTGGAATCCACCATCTTGTTCACGTGTTTCTCATATTTGTTGTATTACATCTGCATACTGGTATAATTTGATTTTATTTTCTTTATACCTAATTATTTCTTAAACAATTTATTATTTTCATTTATAATTAAAAATTTATTATTTTGCGTAGATGTCAGAAGACTGATATCTTTTTTCCGTATTTATCTGTCACATCATCGTAACAATGCTTGCATAAGCCGCGGCTTACCGTCCGGTGCGGTTTATCTAAGAGCATTGTTTTTTTCACAGCATTTTAATAAGCTGCGGCTTATATACACTAAATTACAGTAATAAGCTTTACACATGTCCATTATACTGGACAAAAGAAACAAAAAATCTTTATTCTAATTCCAGCAAAACACCATCTATCAACGTCAGTTACTCTATCAATAAAAAAAAAAAAAAAAATCCAACAAATTTCAGCTTTTCATTCTCTTTGTTTACAGAAGTAAAATTAAGCACACGTGAGACTACCTTTATTTCTCAAAATATGACGCATTCAATCATTTCCTCTATAATTATATTGACAAATATTCTTTGCTTTTAGAATATTTACTTTTTTGCTGCAGTTATAATAATAGAAAAAATATCCCGATCGGATAATAACAATGATTTTGTAGATAAACTGTCGTAATAACTTTTCCGTCATCTTTTGCGATGTATTTCCGCATACTAAAAACGACCTTGAAACGCGTTTTTTTATTATTATTAAAAGTTGCTCTGAAATCGCTTATCGGTTAATGGCCGTTTCCAGAAATGAAATATCATCATTTTCGTACCTTATAAAGATATAAATTTCAGTTAAATGGGTGCATAACCACATCTTCTTCTTCTTTTTTTTTTTTTTTTTTTTCCTCATCTATATTTTGAATGAACTTTAGAAATTAGAGTTTATAGCAATGGCTAATTAGAAAGATTTACTAATTTTTCTGAGATAAATAAACCATATTATTGAATTTTTAGGTATAGATTATTATTATTAGTAGTAAAAGTATGAGTTTATCAAGATTATTTCACATTTCAGAGGTTAATCTAGAATAAATTTAGTGCCGCATTGAGGCACTTTCTCAAAGTCAACTTTTGGCAATGAAGCACTTTCAGAAAATCAACTTTCATTAAAGAGGCACCTTCGCAAAATCGACTTTCATCAAAGAGGCACCTTCGCAAAATCAATTTTCAGCAATATAGTGGCACATTAATTTTTTTTTATAAACTTCGCTGCATCGAGCACATAAAAATACCCTTGTTTTGGATATTTACTGTAGATAATGAGATAGGTGCTAATTCTCCCGTTTTTCAAGGAAGTCTTCAAACCGGAAAATTTTTATAGCTTTTTTTCGGTAATATTTATCGTTGTATGACATATTCCATTTAAGAAATATTGGCGTCAATTCTGATTTGAAAGTTTAAAATATTAGCAGCTATGTAATGGTAAATATCTAAAATAAACACTTTATAATCTTCATATAAGAAATATCTCGCTTACATATATGTACAGAGCTGCCAACCGAATCCGGCAAATTGTTTGTACCGCCCCTTTTTCTACATCAATATGTTTTTAGAGTATATGTTTTCTTAATTCATCGTAAATATGTTTGAAGAGAATTACTTTAAAAATTAAGTGCTGTAGAAAAAGGGGCGGTACTAACAATTTGCCGGATTAGGTTGGCAGCTCTGTATATATATATATATATATATATTTACAACTGTTTCATTTTATTAATGTAATTTAAAAAAAGAAAAACAGAAACTGCTTTACGCATTTCAGTTATTTGTTCTGAAGCATTATTAATTTTCAACAACTTACTTGATTTTTTTTCGCAAATTGTTTTATAAATTCACAAATGGGGATCATTTGCGATCAAATAATCATTTTTAAAATAATCAATCAACAAATAATCATTTTTAAAAAGTTGGATTAAACCCTGCGATTTGATCTGCAAAACTTATAAAAGTTAAAAAGAGTCTGCCCTAAATAATAAAAGGGATAAAATAACATAAACTTTGCACATGAAATTTAAGGTGAATAAAAGAGAGAAAATAACATTTTCGCTTTGTTGAAAGAATAACTTGCCACACTAAAACCAATCACAGCTGCGATATTAAACACATGGGTATTTTCTTCTAACCTCTTTCAAGTTATAAAGAACACTTTATATTTGAGATTGAAAAGGGTATAAAAGTTAAAAATTATCGACTTTATATTAATAAATAGGAGAAAAATAATAAATGGTTAAAAAAAATAAATAAATAAATAAATAAATCACTAAGGTGAATAAAAGAGATAAAAATAACATTTTCCCTCTGTTGAAATAATAAATTGCCACACTAAAACCAATCAGAGCTGCGATATTAAACACAAGGATGTTTTTTTCTTTTTTCTAACCTCCTTCTATTTCTAAATAACTCTTTATATTTGAGATGAAAATGGTATAAATGTTTAAAATCGTCGGCTTTATATTAATAAACAGGAGAAAAATAACAAAAACAGTTTTAAAAAAAATGCACATGAAAATTAAGGTGAATAAAAGAGATAAAAATAACATTTTCGCTCTGTTGAAATAATAACTTGCCACACTAAAATCAATCAGAGCTGCGATATTAAACACATGGGTATTTTTTTCTAACCTCCTTCAATTTCTAAAGAACACTTTAGAGATTGAAAAAGGTATAAATGTTTAAAATCATCGGCTTTATATTTATAAATGGGAGAAAAATAACAAATGGTTTAGAAAATAAATAACTTTGCACACGAAAATTAAGGTGAATAAAAGAGGTAAAATAACATTTCCTCTCTGTTGAAACAATAACTTGGCACACTAAAACCAATCAGATCTGAGATATTAAACACATGGGTATTTTTTTCTAATCTCCTTCAATCTCTAAAGAACACTTTATATTTGAGATTGAAAAGGGTATAAATGCTTAAAATCGTCGGCTCTATATTAATAAATGGGGAAAAAGTAACAAATGGTTTAAAAAATTAATAAGTTTGCACACGAAAATTAAGGTGAGTGAAAGAGATAAAATAACATTTTTGATCTGTTGAAATAATAACTTAGCACACTAAAACCAATCAGAGCTGCGATATTAAACACATGGATATATTCTTCTAACCGCATTTAATTTATAAAGAATATTTTATATTTGAGATTGGACACTGTTAAAAATGGTTTCTCAAAAATGAGCAAAATTGTCTCAAAATAGCTCCGAAACAATATATACTTAAATTCGAAAACCCATGTACTCATTTTTGAGTATATTGACATACTCAAAAGTGGGAATATTGGGATTCTCAATGTTCAACTCCATTTTTGAGCACGTCAATATACTCAAAAATGAGTACAGGGGATTTTCAAATTTAAGTATATATTGTATCGGAGCTATTTTGAGACAATTTTGCTCATTTTTGAGAAACCATTTTGAGGGGGGTATAAAAATTAAAAATAATCGGTTATATATGAATAAAAAGGAGAAAGTATAATGATTTTTCAGTAACTCAAACTTATTTAAACGTCTGTTAACTATTAATTGTTTAGAAGGTCGAGTGGAGTCACTCCGGATTTTTTTTTTTTTTTAAATAGGTTAATAAATCTGCAGTGTTTACTCTCGGTTTCATTAAACTCTTAAACTGTTTGCTTAAAGATAGAATAAACAGAAAAAACGCAAGATGGTGAAGAAACCTTAGTTAAATCACACCCGTCTGTGAACTCGGAACATCCTGTGTGCATATTTCATCTTTAAAATTGCCTCTCATTTGAATAATTTTTGGCATGTTGTTGTAAGTACATTTCGAAAACGCCCTCTAAGTAGGTGGCAAATATGTTCAAGTAAGCCTTGCTCTAAGACTATTCACAGGTTAATTCTCTTTCCTTATCACGTTTATGCTTCTTTTTGACATGTTTATATATCGTGTTTCATACCTTTTATAGTTTTGCATATGCTTTATGTGAAACACGCGTGTCCATTTCTTTTAAAGATGTTTCCTGGAATGAATCACAGTTTTATTTTTATTTTGAAATGGTACTTAAAAGTCAGAATTTTCTTGCAAGAATTAGATGTTTACATGCTATGTTTTATTTAAAGTTTTAGTTTTGAAAGTGCTTTATGAGGAATACGCGTGTCAGTTTCTTTCTTTCTTTTTTTTTTTTATGTTTCCTACGAAGGCTGTTTCTAATGCAAGAAAGTTTAATTTTTACTTTTAAATGTTACTTAAAAATAATGAGAGAGTTGATCGTAATAGTCAGAATTTTCTTGCGAGAATTAGATGTTTATATGTTACTTATAATAGGGCGCGAAATTTCCGCTCGTCTGCTCGCCATTGGCGAGTGGAATTTTTACTGTGGCGAGTAAAAATTAATTTTGTTATAGATAGAATTCTTACACGAAACGGTAACAGAAACATTCTTTTTATAGATTTAAACATGGCAAAATCATGCCATCTTATAACCTCATATTTAACCTCTCCTTTTTATATTCTCGGAGAGCCGACTCTCTGTGTGTGCTGCCCGAGATCGCCCAGCCTGGGAAATGAAAAATGCTTAGTGCATACATAAAAATCTTGATCTTTTCGGCAGTTTCGTTTCTCCCACTATTATTTCTCCAAGCAGAGTGAGAATAGATGAGCAGAGAGCCTCTTTGCCCGTCGCACACTATCCGAGAGAAGAGATATGCGAAAGTTTGCCTGTGCGATATTGACACATGAAAATGAGCCCGAGCCGTTTTAAAGATACTGTCTATGTTTATTTTGTTGAAAAATGATCAAAAAACAGTTCAAAATTTCCAGTTTTTTTACTGAAACGCCAATGATTTGTAAACAACAATTTTATTGAAAAAGTTATTCCGAAATGGCTATTTTAAATGACAACAATGAACAAATTATACACACCGACATTCCATCGGTTTACAAAAATAAAATGGACGAAAAAGACATTTCTAAAATAAAAAGTTAAGTAAATAAATATAGAAATAAGGAAGCTCAATCTTTCACAATAAAAAGATTTTCACAAGATATTGTTTGACAAAGAATTTTTTTTTTTTTTTAATAACTCTTTGCATTTATGTTGTTGGATATATTTTAACCTTTTTCAAATCTCAAATACAATACATTATAATGATTTTTAATTATAGATGATTATGAAACAAGATGATATACGACACACATTTAAAATATATAATTTTAGACATATTTGTAAAAGCCTTTCAAATAATTAGGAAAAATAAAAAAACCAAAATGTGTAAAAAAGACAAAAAATAACAACCTATTCTGTGGCGAGTTAAACTATTTTTTCGGCGAGTGTAATCTGAGTTGAAATTTCGGGCCCTGATTATAAGTTTTAGTTTTGAAAAGGAGGAATACGTGTATCAGTTTCCTTTTAAAAAGTTTCCCATGAAGGTTGTTTCTAATGCAAGAAAGTTTCATTTTTACATTTAAATGTTACTTAAAAATAATGAGAGAGTTAATCGTAATAGTCAGAATTTTCATGCGAGAATTAAGATGTTTACATGCTACTAATAAGTTTTAGTTTTAAAAATAAGGACGCTTGTCAGTTTCCTTTTAAAATGTTTCCCGTGAAGGTTGTTTCTAATGCAAGAAAGTTTCATTTTTACTTTTAAATGTTACTTAAAAATAAGGAGAAAGTGAGTCTTAAAAATCAGAATTTTCTGCGAGAATGATGTTTATATATTTTTATTCTAGTTTCAATTTTAAAATGTTTTATGAGGAATACATTTGTCGACTTCTCTTAAAATAGTTTACCGTTCAGGATTGTTTCGAATGGAAAAAAGTTTTATTATTATTATTATTATTATTATTATTATTATTATTTAAAATTCTCAGAAAGTTATTCTCAAAAGTCAGAACTTGCGGAGATAATGGCGTGTTTACATATAACGTTTATGTTGGTTCTTGTTTTAAAAGCGTTTTATGAGGAATAGATGTGTCAGTTCCCCTTAAAAAAATTTCCCGTGAATGTGATTTCTAATGTAAAAGTGTATCATTTTTACTCTTGAATGTTACATTATAGTCATCAGAAAAACAGTTTGAAAAGTCAGATTTTCTGAGAAAAATTAATTACGTGTTTACATGTTATGTTTAATTTTCATTTTCATTTTGAATGTGTTTTATGAGGAATAGATGTGTCAGTTTTTCTTTAAAAAGTTTCTCGTGAAAGTTGTTACTAATACAAAAAAGTTTCATTTTTACTTTTAAATATTACTTAAAAATCCTGGAAGAGTCACTCTAAAAAGTCACGATTTTCTGCGAGAATTAGATTTTCTTCATGTCGCGTTTTATTTTGAATACTTTTTATGATTAATATACGTGTCATTTTCTCTTGAAAAAGTTTCTCCCGAAGCTTTTTTCAATGCAAAAATGTTTCCAATTTATTTTTAAATGTTACTTAAAAATCATCAGAAAGACAGCCTTAAAAGTCAGAATTTTCTGAGAGAAATAGATGCTTGCATGTATATTTTATTTTAGTTTTAGTTTTTTAAGTCTTTTATAACGAATACATATGTCAATTTCTTTTTTAAAAGTTTATTACAAATACTGTTTCGGATGAAAAAAAAAAGTTCATTTTTAACTTTTAAATCTTACTTTAAAGTCACCAGAAAGTCAGACTTATAATAAGTCAGAACTTTTTTTTTTTTTTTTTACAAAAATTAGATGTTTACATGTTACGTTCCCTTTTAGTTTTAGCTTTGAAAACGTTTTATTAGACGCGTCAGTTTCTCTTTAAAAAGTTTTCTGTGAAAGTTGTTTCTAATGCAAAAGTGGTTCATTTTTACTTTTAAATGTTACTTTAAAGTCACCAGTAAGACAGTTTTATTGATATTACATTAAAATCATGAAAAGTCAGCATTAAAAGTAAAGTTTTCTGAGAAAATTACATTTTACATGTTATGTTATATTTTAGTCTGAATTTTGAAATTATTTAATAAGGGATACATGTGTTAGTTTCTTCTAAAAACAATTCCCGTGAAGGTTGTTTCTGATGCAAAAAAGTCGATTTTTTCTTTTTTAAACGTTACTTAAAAGTTATTAGAATGACTTTTTTGCATGTTATGTTTCACACGTAACTTTTCACAGTTTTATAAATATTTTATTCTCAATTTCTCTGAAGCTTTTTCAGAATCAATAAAATTTTATTTCTATAATTTCAGTCGGTAACAAAAGTCTCCAAACACTAGCAAAAATTCCTATATAAAAAAAGTACACTTAATAAAGTTTTGTCAAATAAATCCTTTTCGAATCCTGTTTTTAGACTGAATAAGAACAGGATTCGACAAGGATTTTTTTAACAAAACTGTATTAAGTGTACTATTTTTATATAGGAATTTTTACTAGTGTTCGGAGGCTTTTGTTACCGACTGTACCTGTTACTTAGAAATTATAATTTTGTGTTAAAACAAATTTGCCTGAATATTCATTTATTATTATTTTTTGCTATATCTTTATAATACAAATAACTATTTCATAAATAAATAAAAATGTAATTTTTTGTACGGTACAAAATTATTCTTAAAGTTAATAATAACAATAATAATAATAATAATAATAATAACTCATTAGAAACATTTGTTACACTCTTCTTGGAAAATCGAAATTCGTTTTCTTCAGCTCTAAAGAAGATTTATTTGAAACAGTTATTGGTTGTGAGAATAATTATTCACCTAATTAATACATGCTTGATATGTTTAATATCTTACTTTCTAATTATTCATTATATTAACAAATGTATAAGTGAGAGGTATAATTCATCTTCATTAATTAGGCTATTATATCCCAGTGAATTTCAGAAGCTAGATTAATCTCTTTGTTCAGAATTGGCTGGTTATTGATTACATGACATGAATGAAAAACGAACGACAGCAGTTTTTTTTCTAAAACTTCTCTAAAGAATTATCTCTTATAAATAAAAGGATATAGCCCATAAATAATGTCACGTTTTCTGTCATTCTTAAACTACACGCTTTCCTTTACTAAGTTATTTATTATTAAAAAGTTTTATTAGAACTAATTTGTTATGAGAAACACCTCGTGATTGAACTTACAATATACTTTACTGCCAATGCTGATTGATTACATGATTTAAATACTGAATATGAATTATTGCATAATAATTCAATCTAAGTTAGGTAATCAGAGAAGAAACTATCTTACAAGAATTATGAAGGAATTTATTGGATATCCCAGATTTATGCATAGCAACACAAAAGTTGGGCATTTTTGTTTTAAAAACGAAACAATAAAAATGGTTTTACACAGAACAAAATACTTTTTAATAATGATTAAGAATCTTCACAAATGTGTAAATTATTTTACACTTTCCTGTAAAAAAAAAAAGAAAGAAAGAAAAGAAAAGAAAAATCTATCTGTAATACGCACACCATTTTCTTAACATGTGTCTTCTAATGTTTTAAGCAATTTGAAACTATTAAAACAAACTTTAACTAATTTCAGGTCACAAAGCGCAATGTATATAATTCCATTTCGCCACCCCCCGCCACCGCACCACTAAAAAAAAAAAAAGTCTTACATTTATATAGTTATTTTTATATAGTTATATTTATATAGTTCTTACGACGATGATTTGTAATATGCCTGCAAAATTTTAATTGAATACGGGGTTTATACACTGGCGCATTTTAAACAACTTATGTCTTTAATTTATAATGATAAAGAATTTTTCGTTGTGTCCCTGTGTAACAAAGGACACGATGAAACTTTTTAGCACAACACAACTGTGTGTTTCATTATGTGTGTGTGATCAAAAGTGTAAGCTATACACTCATCCAAATCTGTACAAGTCGTTCGAATGAGGACCTATAACATACCTACCAAATTTGAGCTCAATCCAATGAAAAGTCCAGAAAAAAAGATATTTTTTGAAATTCTATAGTTAGTTTCACAAGTTCAAAAGTTAGTTTTTGAGTTTACTCACATACTTACACTCGGTAACAAAAGTCTCCGAACACCAGCAATAATTCCTATGTAAAAAAAAAGTACTCTTAATACTGTTTTATTAAATAAATCCTTGTCGAATCATGTTCTTACACTGACTAAGAACAGGATTCGAAAAGGATTTATTTAACAAAACTGTATTAAGTGTACATTTTTACATAGGAATTTTTGCTAGTGTTCGGAGACTTTTGTTACCGACTGTACATTTATATATACAAACTTAAATACATAACCATGAAAAAAAAAAAGAAAAAAAAGAATTCAGGGGACCTCAAAAATTATACACTAAATTCTCATGGTCTAATTTTTCTTGATTACAATACTTTCCTTATATAGCATATGTTCGGAAAGTTAATTAAAATAAATTAATGTAAATAAATTAATAACAAAAAGTAAATGAATAAAATAAAGTATAAATTGGTAATTATTTATCTCTTATCTTGGCAAAACGAAAGTCTCCTCCAGCTCAAAATAAGATTTATTTGTAACAATTATTAGTTGTGAGAATAATTATTCACTTAATTACTACTTGGTTACGCTTAATATCTCATTTTTCATTTATTCATTTTATGTACAAACGCTTATAAATCAGTAATTCAATTCATCTTCATTAATTAGGCTGTCATGTCTCGGTGAATTTTAGAGGATAAATGAATCTTGTTTCTTACTTTTAATCTCTCTCCTCTTTCTTCTTTTTTTTTTTTTTTTTTTTTTTTTTTTTTCCTCTTCCGAAAACGGTTGGTTATGGATTACATGACATGAATGAAAAACGAACGACAGCAGTTTTTTTTCCCTAAAACTTATCTAAAGGACTTTATCTGTAATAAATAAAAAGAAATTGTTTCCAAATAACGTCACATTTTCTGTCCTTCTCCATTCATTTTTATTCCTTCTATATTCAATAGAAGAAAGTGTTAAAATCGCAAAACATTTCTACTTCTAGAATTTGGTACATTTACATGATCTGAGATGTTCTGAACAGAATTTTAGCATTTTTAGGAAATGTCTGTCTGTATGTGTGACAAACACTTTGTAGTATTAGCTCTAGATTGCTAGGAATGTGAAAACATTCCTTGCAAAATAAGGAGGTGAGATTAAATGATTCACATTGTAAATTGTTAAGAAGCAGGGATTGAAGGTTAATTTTCATAAAACATAGATTTAAGTAAAAATAAAATCTTATCATAAGATTAGTTAAGCTGAAATAAAGAAACTGTTTGTCCGCGAAAAAACATGTGATCGAGGGAAATCAAAGCTTAGGGATGATTAAGAGTCACGACCGATCTAGAAGTTCCAAAATGCGAAAATTATAGGTTTTATGATAAAGAGTATTTGAGGTCTTAAAGTTCAGATTTTATCAAGACAACACAATAGAACCAGTTGGATATATATAGTGGGAAAAGAAAGGAATAAGATACATATCGAATCGAATCATTTTGTCTCCTGCTTTTCTGTGTGTCAGCATTTTAAAAAGGGAGAAAGATGATCCAAGTGAAATGGGGTAAGCGCATTCTCCACCATTATTTTGTGAGGAAATTAAAAAAATATATAAATAATGAAAATTTTACTTTAATTTATTGAATTGAATTGTTTTACATAAAATTTACATTTGAATAAAAGTATTAATTTGTAATTAAAATGTATAAATTAATAAATAATTTAATTTGTTATTTTGAGTGAATTCTCTTTCTTTAATTTGAATCTATCTCGCCTGACGATGATCTCCGAATCCTGGGTACATAATATTTATTTTTCTAAAGATGTAATTAATGTAAAATATTAGATTTCAACTAAATTAAAAATAGATTAAAATCAGAGTTTAAAATTATAGAGGGGATCGTCGGAGCAAGATCAAGAACTAATTCTCAGATTTTATCAGAAAATTGTATTCAGTGGTGCTTTGTCAACCAACTTTTAGTGTATACCGCTCAAAATGTGGCATTACTATATTGTGATTGCCCATGCCCAGTTTATGGAATGACTATATCCCAGCTTCTGTAGTTTATAATTACACAAAATTTTATATTAAGAGAGTCATTATGAAAAATTACGCTGATTCAATTTGGGTTCATATCAGCCGATGGAGGGCATTTCTATGCTACATTTCTCCCCATGTACGGGAAAAAGAATGTTATACATATCAGCTTCTGTAGAATATGAATTCTTCAAACTTGTTATGTGAGATGGTCATTACCAAAAAGAATACAAATTTAATTTAGTTGTACATTCGGCCGACAGATAAAGCTACTAATATTTAAAATTAGTAGGAATCAATTTCACTTTTCAATAGGAGTATTTTTAGATAATTTAAAATAATAAGGTTGAACTAGAGACCGATAATAACTCTAAATCATCGATTCTTTTCATATGAAAACTATGTGTAACATGGGCAAAATCAAACATAACTACCATAACAAATGAAAATGAATCCAAAATAATTTCGAAAATAGGAGAATTATTCTGAAATACTTTTCGTCTGATAATATCGTTCTCAGTGGTAAGTACAAATCAAAATTATAAATAAGAGCTAAGACCTCCACGGAAGACACTCCTCCTTAGGCTTAAAACCCTAAAGCAGTCAATTGGCCTTATTCCCAAACACCAACACCAACCAAAAATAATTACCAATAAATTATTGATGAGACTGTCAAATTACAGGGAAAAAGTGAATAAACGTGCAATTATAATCAGTAAACAGAAATATATATACTATATGCATAATATATATATACACACACTTATATATACATATATAATAAAGATGATCTATTAAGCATAGTAGAAGCCAAGCAACAGATACAAGATCACTGAAACACCAATGACCAATAAGATTAAACATTTCTTTGAGAAGTTCAGAAAAATGAAAGAAAAAAAATTCATCAGGGGATGAAATACACAAATTTAAAGAAACCAGATTTATTAATTAACAGCCCGCAAAACAAAAGAATCAATAAAGTAACACAACAAATCCAGAATAGGAGTCATATTGATTTAAATAAGCAATATTTCAAAGCAGATGAATAACAATGAAACCACGAAGCAACAATGAAATTCACTGATTGATTACAATGTGTTTAATAGTATGATTAGAATTTTAAGAATAGTTGACAACTCAAAAAAGAAGAAACTGAAATTATAATGGAATAAGAAAGTTTGCATAGTAATACAAAGTAAATGCAACAAGCCTTCTGCTTTCTTTTTTTAATTTTAATTTCACAATCCCACCCAACCATCCAGCCTTACAACACCCCCCCACCTCCGTAATCAAACATATACATATATATATATATATACCTGAAAAAAAAGGGCATTATTCCTCAGGTGTCGTCTACAAAGTACAAAATTGCCTGTTTCCGACATTTAGTATTATACTTCTCGGTGATGCAAATAGTATGCATTTATCATAGAAAGAAAAAAGATAAATGATTGATAATTTTATGGAATAATTTGTACTGCGCGTGAATATTTGTATAGAAAAATATCAAAAGTTTTATAGAAGAAAGCCGCAACATTTTGATTTTTTTTTATATATTAATTCTTGAGGTACACAATAGTATGTTCCGTTATTTAAAATAGTCTATGTAATGTGTCCATTCTTTATTTTTAAACCAATTCAAATACACATCGTTGATGCATGATCGCACTATTTTTTTTTTTATTTACTTACATTATAATGGATATTTAAAAGTAAATGTTGTACAAAAGCAATTTTTTAGTGATCATCCATGAACGATAATGAATTTGAATTATTTTAAAGTATGAACCCTATATAAGTTATTTTCAGTAATAGACATTGTTGCGTACACAGAGAATTTATTTTAATGTCATTTCTCTTATAGAAACTTTATAAAAGCTTAATGAAGAAAATAGGGTCTTAACCATTTTTTTTTTCTTAATTATTGCATTGAAAACAGCTAATAACTGTATCAGGAGAAAATATTATAAAGTCTAAATAATTCAAAAAACTGAAAAAAAAAATCTTACTTATATATATATATATATATATATATATATGTGTGTGTGTGTGTGTGTGTGTGTGTGTGTGTGTGTGTGATAGATATCGTTATAAAATTTAACCTTAAAATTTAGCAATTTATAGATACAAAACAATCCCAACACAACAAAAATAGAACTGATTTTAACTTATAGCTAAGACTGACACAAAAATGTTGCGATACAGATTAAGAACCAATAAGAGACAAAAACAATTTAAATTACTTATGCCGATACGAATGATAATAATAAAAAAAGGGCCATTAAACTTAATGACAGAGAAAATAACTAAAGGACCACAAAAATAATAATTGGATAAAAATGCTTAAAATTAGAAGTAAAAACTCGTCAGGGGGCATATACTTCAGAAAGCTGTGAAAGCTGCATCGATTTCGTAAAACATTATAGCTAATCATAGCAATTTATATTGTTCCAGCCCCGATCGAGGTAGCAAAACCAGTTTGAATGAGAAATTAAATAAATTATTGTATCAAATCATCAAGGAAACCAGAGAGAAAACTAGAAAAAAGCACAGTAGCCACATGTAAAACTTTTACAGAAACTGTAGAATAGGAAGATGCCAACAAATTAATGAAATTAAAAATAAAAGCCTTGCAAACATCGATTATATATATATATATATATATATATATATATATATATATTGTTCAGGATGTAACTGTAATAGGGTGCCTCACTATAAATGTAATAAGTATATGAGTATTACCCTATAAGTATTCAGTGTGCAGTATAAACGAATTCCGATAGTTATAGCAGAAATGAATATTTAAATGCCTCGCATGCGGGCAGGGAGGGGAGATCTTGGAATATAACATCATAATAAAATAACGATTTTAAATGCAACTATTTTTAAATCTGATTTTTTTTTTTTTTTTTTAAGTTTTCCATGCTAGTTAGTATAGATGAAAATTAATATATTATTAAAAAAGAATGTTTTAATTTCTTGAGTGAAAAGTAATTTTACAATTGGACAATTGCATAATTTGTAAAAATGATAATTTTTAAACATATTTAATACTGAACCCTTCTACATTACATTTTACAGGAATTTTGAAGTAATCAACATAAATTTCGAGCTGCATATTCAGGTACTCAAATGGGTACACTGTAAGATAAATTTAACAGCGAAATTGTGAAAAACAATTGAATAAAAATCCATTTTTATTCAAAATATTCATTACATAAGATTTTCAAAAACATATCACGGGCACATAGGATAAGACACACTTATCCCCCTGGGAGGGGAAGTCCCCTCCCAAGGGGGTCAAATTTTCAATACGGGTATCTAACTCGTCAATACCTCTAAAATGAATGGTGTGATTTGTGATAATTTCAAACAACGTTGACCATAACTAAAACCAGGAAAAATCTGCAACGTCTTGAACGCTTTTTCTCTTTGGCGTTCAAGACGCTGAGGATTTTTCTTGGTTTTAGTTATCCAATGCCACGTCTCCTTTTAAAATAAAGTTGTAGTATTTTTTTTTCATAAAAAAAAAAAAAGAAGAAGAAGAAGATATCCGCGATTGTAATGAAATGCTCGCCCTCTGGTGGGCTAAGGTGAATATATCATACCACTGATAGCTTTCACGCTCAAACAACGATAGAACAACAAGAAAGAACAATAAATTAATACACGTGGCTATTATATTTACTAACAACTGCAGTTGAGAAAGCTCCATCTATCGATCATTACAAACGCGGATTGTTAGCAGTGCTTTCTTTGAATATTTATTGTTATACTTCTATGGGAGAAAAAATCGTTTGCTTTCATCATGGAAAATAATTTTGATAAATAAAAGTTTTAATAAATTATTTTTACTTAGTGAATTTGTATAGGAAAATATGGAAGAAAATTTTGTAAAGGTCACAACATACTAGTTTTTCAGTGTATTCGTTGCATTTCTATCGGATGGGCGTAAAAACTCTTCTTTGAATGGTGTCTATCGAAATCTGCAACTATATCAAGCTGTGCACAAAATGAGATGTGACATACTGTACACACACATAAGTTTAGGCGACATATTCTGAACTTACTCTCTGAAATTATAAACTAGAATGATCGGTAGGTATAAACTTCTATTAGAAATAAAACAACAATAAAAGATATATATCCTCGGGGATGAAAACAGGATCTACAAAAGGCTGGCTCAAGCTAATTATCTGATTATTTAGAGATGTCGCTAGAATAAGCGTTGATTAAGAAAAAAATATATATAATTAAATAAAAATGACTCTCCAAAACAAGGTCTCGTTAATATGGAAGAACTTATTTTTCCTTACTCGGGAAACAAGTTCAGAAGGAGCCTGTGATAAAGAGATCGCTTAGTGAGGGACAATTAGTATGTTGTGGAAATCACAAAACTTTCTTCTATATTTTATTGTAAAAAGTGACATAGTTTAGACTAAAATAGTCATAAAAAAGTAAAAAAAATGAAAAAAATTTTCTTTTCTATTTTAAAATTAAAAAGTGTAAAAATCGATAAAATTGTTTAAAATTATCACAAGTATATGGTTCAACTATTCATCTTTAAGGTATTGATGAGTCCTTTTCAAGAATAGTCATATTAAAAATTTACAACCCCCAAAAAAGGAACTCCCCACATCTTGGGGTGGAAGTGATACTGCTACACACACACACACATATATATATGTGTGTGACGTATTCCTAGTTGACAGTCGTGGAGCATACAAGGAAACAGGCATAGGCTTGCTGGAACATCTCTTTATTTAATATCCATAGATTCTAAGGACTAGGAAGGCAATGGAAACCAAGAACAATCCATGGGGAACAAATGCGGCCCCAGCCGCGGCCTATAAGAAGACTTATCCCGCGGCCTCGCACGCTAACTTTCGGTTTGGTGGCGCAACTTTAATTGATTGTTACTGGCAGGAGATATTCACGGAAGATCCCTAAATTTTGGCGAGTTCCATCTTTTATACCCGTAATTTTTGGTGTAATTTGGCATATTTCTAACCTTCTCCCTATTTCTTTTATTGGTTACTTTATTTAATAACACACCTCTTCTTTGTGTCATATTCGCTAATAATTTCGTTTTTACCAGACAATCTAGAACCTTAACCTGCCAAAGTCGCCAAGTCACTAAGACAATATTTATTGCTTTACATCTGACATAAGTAATCAATCCCTAATTTATAGTCATAAATCTTTTATTTCCTTTAATATCGCTAATTTAATTCTTATATTGAATCTTTCCGGCGCCCGCTATTTATTAAACTTAATTTATTATTTATATATAAAAATTTTCTTTGATTTTGTTAAAGAAATCTTTATAAATATGTGTATTATTATCGTATAAATTAATGCAGTATTATCATATAAATTATTATCATCAAGTGCCAAAGCTCTCATTGCAGAAACATTTAATTAAGAAATTTTTTTCTCAACAAGTAATTAAGATAAATATATATATTTATTTTTATATTGAATATTGAAATGCCTAGCTTCGTTAGTAATTTTTTTCAAAAAGTTCGTATAAATTCAATCTTTTATTTTATTTTATTTTATTTTTAATTATTCAAACAAAATCAACTGTTTTTACTGCATAAGAAAAAAAATCACCAATAATAACTGATTCGTGTGCAGGAGTTTAAAAATTGAACATGAAATAAAACAGTTCTTCTCTTAATTTATAAAAACAGGGATCAAGAAAACAAATTTAAAGGGGCTTTGCAGTTTATCTATATCTATGCTATCATTCTATTAGGTGCCAAAGTCTCCCATTTTGGAACCATATCATATCATCTAACAATTTCTTTTTAAATTATTTAAACTAAATATGATTAAAGATGCACATTCAGTCCCAAAGCATACGGAAATTCGAAATTTTTCAGTAGGATAAATACAGCGGCGTTTAATGGGTTAATTAAAACAAGTATCGTAATCACATGCAACAGCTGCAACGTATTTCAAGAAATATTTAATACAGGATGCTCCCAAACATTATAATTATCATTATTATTATTATTGTTTTTATTTTATATTTTTCACTGATCACATTTTTGATTTCAAGACAAGCATTCATTGTAAAAGGGAAGATGTAACACATTCTGTGCATCAGTGTCAAGCAGGGGTCGAAATTAGAATCAGCAAGTTGGGTGACAAATGGCAGCTAACATTGTTTTCTTAGTTGCCATTATGTTGTACTTAGGTGCCATTTTAAAACTGTTATTTACACACAGAAACATATGTGTAAACATTGTACATAAACTACAATTACTTATACTTTATCTAGTTAGTTTTTTCCATTTTAAAAATTTGCTAGTGCTAATATTTTTACAAGAAAGCTAGGAGTTTACTTCTACTACTTTGTTGCTAGTGCCTTTATTTTCATCGCACATTAGAACTGCACATTGAAGGGGAAAAAGAATGCTAGGCGTCAAAGTGACGACTAGTTATAAAATTGTGGGCGTCAAAATGAAATATTTAGTTGCAAAATATACTGAGCTGAAGAACAACTGGAGCAAATGCTTCCAATACCTTTACACAGTGTTCGTGCGTGCCAGTTTTTCTGCAATCATTTGCCATACAGAGTCAAACCTTGCACGTCAGGCAACATTTGTCGGGCCGTTTATTACTATTATACTCTTTAAAGAATTAAAATTTAAAATTGTAATATCATGCTTAGCGTATGGTTATTCGAACAGACAACCTTTACACAATTTTACTTTGAAATATAAAGATATCAAATGCTTTCTGTGTGCAACGGTCGAAAGACAAACCTTCCAGAAACGGCACGCAAAAATCGTTTCCTCCAGTTTTTCTTCAGCTCAGTGGCAAAATACAACTAACGACAGAAACACCAGGGCTGCATATCAAATTTATTCAATAATCATCAATAATTTTATAAAGTGAAATCAGATATACATAACAGATGATTAATATTCGAAGTCATTAGGCAAAAGTTACAATTAAAAATTATTGGTAATTATTGAATAAAAAATCCGCCAGATTTTTTATTCAATAATCACTAATAATTTAAAAAAGTGATAGTTGACATACATAACAGATGATTAATCTTCGAAGTGATTAGGCAAAAGTTTCAATTAAAACTTATTGGTGAATATTGAATAAAAAATCTGCCAGATTTTTTAATCAATAATCACCAATAATTTTAAAAAGTGTTATTAGATATGCATAACATATGATTAATATTCGAAGTGATTACACAAAAGTTACAATTAAAAATTATTGGTGATTATTGAATAAAAAATCCGCCAGATATTTCATTCAATAATCACCAATAATTTTAAGAAGTGATTTTAGATATACGTAACAGATGATTAATATTCGAAGTGATTAGACAAAAGTTAGAATTAAAAATTATTGGTGATTATTGAATAAAAAATCCACCAGATGTGGCAACACTGATTGTGAGTTTTCTGTGAAAACGGAAATTAAAAATACACAATAAGTATTGAGCCATTGTGGAAACAAATTTCCCAATATAATAACATTGGCTTTGGCTGTCAGAGAGATTAGGTAAACACTTTACGTATTAATGCAATTCGTATTTAATTCGTATACCATTGTTAGGACACAACGGTCTTAAATATTGTGAACAGAACGAATTGATCAAAGGAAACTAGGAAAATCCTTTATTTAATAATAATAATAATAATAATAATAATCTTAATAATAAAAAATGCTCGTCTTTATTGATTTGTAGACTTTTCTTTATGCTTCACGCCTTGCCGTACACAAGACACTTACAAATCTTTCGAAATTGTTTTCGCTGCCAAAGTTTATGAATAGAGTAAGCATTGCCAAATGCAGGAAATAGTTGAAGACCTTATATAAATGGGAGGAAATTCACGCGTTACGCTTTGAAAAAAAAAAAAAAAAAAAAAAAAATTCTTTTGCGGCATAAATTACGCAAAATGTAAAAGTATTTCTTTTTTCTTATTACTATTTTATTTTATTGTAGGTGCAGTCGCACTGCAAAACCTCCGTTGCATTACGTTTAAAACAATTAATATGTTATGTCCACCACAAAATTTTCTTCGATATTTTCCTATACAAATTCACATAGTACAAAATATTTATTAAAATCATTATTTAAAAAAAATATTTTCCATGGTGTATGCAGACGATTTTCATCTGAAATTAATAATCAGAGATATATTATACTAAATGTCGAAAATAAGTCAATTATAGGCCCAATTAGACGCCATCTTAAAAATGTATTTTCAGACATTATATATATATAAGGTAAAGATTGGAGAGTTTGCGCACAATTCAACAAAACGTTATAAAAAAATCTATATTTTAATTTTTTGCTAAACTGTTGGTGCATAGCTTTGAAGTGATCTTTCCTCTACGCATTTCCATGACTATTTCGTTGTTATACTACGATTTAAAGCAACAGCTGTTATAAAACCAAGAGAGCTATTTTGCGCAATCTCTCTTATAGGGTAGGAGAGATTGCGCTTAATTTTAACTGCAATTAAATTGTTAACAATGATAATTGCACTTAAATGACATTGGTATAAGGTTTTTGCTAACAAATATTTTTGTATTACATGCAGTATTTCAATTTAATAATTAAAAAAAAAAAAAAAAAAAACAGAAAAGGAAAATGAAATAAAAAGGATTAAAAATTTGTATTGAAAGAAAATAAATTAAAGAAGCAGATAAAAGAACAAGACTAGATAATAAAAAGTAACATTTAGTTACTAGATAATATATTTATCTTAAAATTAATAAAGTTCCTTTTCAGTTTGAATGGTTTCTTGTTGGTTGACCTAATCTGTCGTTGTCTATAATCGTTGCACTCGTTGTTATAAATGATGCCACTTTCATGCAACCACCTGCCACCATGTAAAATTTATAAACGAGTCCGAAGGAAATCGTTTAATTAAAAAATATTTTGTAATATTACCATTCTATAAAAAATTTCTAGAAAGGGTTTTGAAAATTTAAGCAAACATTTTTGAAAACGAGACAAAAAAACCACGTTTAATCTTAGACTGTTCAAGCAAAGAACAGTATTAAAAAATTCTCATATTAAAAAATTATATTCCCCGGGTAGTATTTACCCTTCCTGACTCATTAAAAATAATCCATATTGTGTATATTTATAAAAAAAAATTATGTTTCTATACTGTCACCTTAATAATTATGGTAAAACGAGACAACACCGCCTGTTGAGGGATATGTTGATAAACACAAGCTTATGTCAAGATGCAATTAGATATACATTTTTATGGAATTCTCTGCATTATTTCTCGAACTAAAATTGGCAGAACATTTTAGTCACTCGAAGACAGACAGACAGACAGAAATTTTCTAAAAGTGATAATATCTTATTCAGGACCTAACAATATGTGTAAATCGATTGAAAACGTTAAATCGAATTTTTTATGAATCCAGTTCTTTCGACTGTAAATGTCAGGGAAAGAGAGAGAGAGAGAGAGAAAGAGAGAAAATCCACCTATTTCAGTACCACAATCACAAAGTTAAATTAAAAATTTCATAGCTCAATAATAATGTTTAAAATTTTTGTTTTTATTTTCATTATTTTTTACTTTCTCTTACTTATAGTATATATGGTAGAGAAAGTATAGTTTTAAGGTCAAATTTTTCGAAATCGAAATTGCGTTATATCTACACATTTTGAGGTCCCCTGAATCTGGAAAACATATTTTCAGCGGTTCGTCTGTGTATATGTGTGTCTGTTATCAGCATATTTCAAGAACAAACAATGGCAGGAAGACCAAACTTGGTATTTTATATCTGTATCATATAGAGATGCTATACTAAACTTTTCGTTGAGGAAGATCAAGCAAGTGTACAGTATCTATAATTTTGTTTTATGAGAAAATTCTAGGAAATCAAGTGAGAATTTCTCGAAACACAAAGGATTTATAATATTCATAATATTGCTTCACCATCTAGAAAAGTATAGACTAGAAATTCTCGATCATTTCGTCTATCCAGGTTAATTCTTTACCTTATACGCATAGTTCGTAAATCTATGTTTCTAGTTTAGGGTTTAAGAAAATGACTATACTTATTCGGTCTTGATGAAGGCTGTATATTTTTTTCACAGTGTATGTACTATCTATATAATATTTATCTAACGTGGACCAGTTTCAATTATTTATTTTTCATCGAAACGATACGATACGCGAGGATAAAAAAAATAATATTTATACATGAACAATATTTAAGCACGCGGACTTAGCTCAATGGACTAATAAGAAAAAATGGCGACATTTGTCTGATGAGATTATTTTACGAAAAAAATGTATTTTTAACAGTTGTTTCTGTCATAAATTGACTAAAAAACACAATCATAAAAAATATAATCAAAATAGGAATTACTTTATTTTATTTATTTAAAAAATTAATAAAAAATTAATAAAAAGTCATCGCCAACATGACGACAAAAATTTAAAAGGCGTCGTGGGAGTCCTATATTAAAATTGTACTGCCTGTGGAAGTATGGAAATTGGGTCGTGAACCATGAACTTTATATGGAAACCTTCCTTTGAATGGTTTTGGTTTCACTATCGCACAATATTAATTTGGTTTTAATAATAATTTGGCTTCTCGTAAATTAGAATTTTAATTAGGTGGGGAAATTGGTATAACATTTATGAGTTTCAAATTTTAAAGGTAAATAAGAAAAGAAATAAAATGTGAATATTTCGCACGGGTTTGCTAGTATAACTGAAAACAATAACAGTAATTCATCAAAAATAATTTTCACTGTATCCAATTCAAATTTAAGAACTTAAATAAATAAAATAATAATATTATTAACTAAATAAATAATAAGTAATAAAAACCTTTTGTAAATAAATAAATTCAATTGCTTCGTATTTTGCTACTAATTTAAATTTATAACTGAAAATAATTCATTTACTGAAGAATTACTCGTCTCCACGTGGCAATTGTCGAAGAGCTTAGTTTGTATTCCTGGCAATATTCAATTTAATTGTCACGTTTTGTTTATATGCCCTTGCTAAGAGATAATTAGTTGGTCAAGGTAACTAAGAAGCTTCCTACACCCGAAAATTAACCAGATAGAAAGAGATTTTTCGTCGCCCATCGTTAGGAATCCATTTAAGAGCAGATCGGTTTCCGCCGACTATAAAATTAAATGCATAATTTACTTTCCTATCGACATTTTGCATACCAGTTTTTCAAGGTCTGGAAAAACTTCATCTATTCAATGTAAATCAACTTCATTCAAGTTATTGACATTACATCGATTAAATATTAACGGTATGAATGAATAATAATGGAGAAAATGATGCGGAAGTTGGTAATTTTATTCATAATATTTACTTAATAAAAATTGCTAGATCCTACACTGAGAAAAAATTCTGTAACTGACATCTAGAATCTAAGTTGTAGCTCTAGAAAAAATAGTTCCATGTCATCCTTATAAATTCTAGTCCCCTTGGAAAGCGAGTTCTAGAAGCCCCTATTAGAATTCTAGAGCGTTTGCCTATATTCTCGAGGGCAAAGTTATTTAAAAATCTCTGCAAAAAAATGAGACTGCAAGAGGCGGGTTCCAGCAACTATAATCTTGGTTTACTACCCAATTCTAGAAAATCAAGCAAAATTTTCTCGCAATACAAACGATTCAGAATATTTAGAGAATTCAGAATATTGTTTCATCATCTAGAAATGTGTACACTAGAAATTCTCGATCATTTCGTCTATTCCGTTTATTGGCATGCCTTATGCGCATAGCTCGGAAATCTATATTTATAGTTAAGGGATTTAGAAAATGGCCACTTATTCATTCTAGAGGAAGGCGGTATATTTTTTTTCTCAGTGTAATTATCTTAGTAAAAAAAAAAAAAAAAAAAGGCTTAAAACTAAGTAAGTATGGCCTAAGGTAAGGCTAATCTTTCTTCAAGACGTATATGAGTAAAATGTATAAAATCAAATATAAATATATATGCATATAGGGAAAACCAAACAAATAAAACCAATCTGGTGTGTAACAACCACATACCTTCCATTACCTACTATTACACATATTATAACACTGAGAAAAAAAATATACCTATTTCATCTAGAACGAATAAATGGTCAGTTTCTAAATCCGCAAACTAGAAATATAGATTTCCTAGTTATGCGTATAAGGCACGTTAATAAGCTGAATAGACGAAAGGATCGAGAATTTCTAGTGCATACATTTCTAGATGGTGCAACAATATTCTGAATCCTTTGCATTGCAATAAATTCTCGCTTGGTTTTGTAAAATTGGGTCATGTACCAAGATTATAGTTGCTTAAAATCGCCTCTTCACTGTAAAAAATAGTTTCTTAAAATAAGTATATATTGTCTCAAAATAGCTCCGAAACAATATATACTTAAATTTGAAAACCCATGTACTCATTTTTGAGTACATTGACACGTCAAACATGGGGATATTGGGATTCTTATTGGTCAACCCCAATTTTGAGCATGTCAGTATACTTAAAAATGAGTACATGGGTTTTCAAATTTAAGTATTGTTTTGGAGCTACTTTGAGACACTATATACTTATTTTTAAGAACCTATATTTTACAGTTTAGATGTCAGTTACAAAATTTTTTCTCAGTGTAGCAGTGTGGACTGCACAGAAGACATACACAATTAATTTAAGACATTAGACTCCTAATAATTTTTCTGTAAGAGCAACACTGATACATACGTCACTTCGGTCGTCGTATAAAGACATATAAAGGACTGCTGACATATAGCATGTGTGTAAAAAAAAGAAAAAATATTGTCATTTTTATTTTTATTTATTTATGTATTTATTATTATTTTTTGTTTTACACAAATTTTTGAGATTTATAACTGACCTACCTAATAAGGATATTTCTCAGTTCTCTTGTAGGAACCAAGTAATATATACTGAAGGACATGTAAAAACGAGTTTGTTTTGCAAATTCGAAGAAAATTATTAGAGCTGTTTTTGAAATACTGGTTTTTGATCTGACGAACAATTTTCACCAAAACTTGGCGAATTGCTTTATTTACTGGAAACTAACTTTTACATACGAAAGGATGTTTAAAAATTAATTAATAAGGCGAGTTAGGTGAAAATACATAGAGCCAATTTTAAAGAACGGCACTTGCGAGTATTAAAATTGATCTGTTTATAAAGGACGCCTATCAATTTTCATCAACTAACGCATATGAAAAAACATTTAAAAAGTTGTTTACATAACAAGTTTGAAGAAAATCGTTTGAAGTTTGAGCCGTTTTCGAGATACGGACTTAGAGCGCTTTCACACTGACCGACACGACAGCGACTAAATCGGCTGATAAATAATGCAACGATTGGAACAATATCGTGTCGGATAGTACACTCTCACGTTGTTTAAAAAACCAACATGGCGGAGAATGAGAGAAAATTGTCGGAATGATCTTATAGGGAGCGTGGTTGCTCGACGACAGCCAAACGACATCGGCTTATCGGGACGACAAAAACGTCCTCAAATCGGTGGGTGTGAAAGCACGTAGTATATAGCATTGTATTTCACCTGCACGGATGTCGGATAGCGACAATCGGATACGATTTATCGGTGTCGTGTCGGCAAGTGTGAAAGCGCTCTTACGGTCCCACTACCGGTTTTTCAATTTTCTACGATTCTTGCCTACGCAGTCAAATAGTGAAAGTAAAAAGAGAAAAGTAAAAGAAAGAAAGAAAGAAAAGTGATATTTCGAAAATTACTTGTGAAATTAAGAGCAGTTTATCTTTGTTTATTCGACTGTAATCCAAAAGTTTTAAAGAAGTCATCAAAAGTGTCATATATATTTTATTTTTGAAGAGGATATACTTTGATCTTTCTAAAATACGACGGCAACCATATAAGCATGTAAATTCGTCTCATCATTATAATTTTGATATTATCTCTTTAGTATACTTAGTATATACAATTTGGCACGAATTAAGCCAATAGATGGTGAGCTATTTGGATATTTGCAAAAAGTTAATAACTGCAGCGCCACCTGTCGCCCGATACACATGCAAATTAAATCAACACAGCACATCATACTAGCTATCTTACATATCAAATTTAGTGCACTTATACACTGCAGAAAATAAAATATTTACTTGCAGAAAATGGAAGAAATCACAACATAGCAGCCCAAACTGCGGTCGTTATGTGACAAAATCGAATCGACCCCAATTTATACCAAAGTCCAAACAAATATAATTTTTTATAGAATTTCGGCCATTATTTTGGCGACAAAATTCTGGCAACACTCAAAGATACTGTGGGTATTTCATAATAATTATAAGATAAAAAACTTTTTACATACGATGTTTTTAAATTTTCTGTTAAATCATAATCATAGCTAATGTTTTAAATCATAGCTATAGAACTACATTATCGCACTTTATCAATGCGTATAAAATTTTTAAAATGATAATGACGTCCATTTTTGTGTGATGCATAATTTAACTTTTTACAATTTTTTAACGTTCACTTTTAATTAAATGTATTTATTTTTATGTCGAAAGAAAATGAACTCGTAAATTTTTTTTGGAAACAATTAAATTATAGATAATATTTTAATGGCTATTTTTTAAAGCTATTAGGAGGTTATTATTTTCATATTTTAATTAATTAGAAGAAAACTAATCGAAAATTCGAAAATCGGGCTTCGAAGTATTGTGTTGCCATTGGTTTCTGAGCTATTCTGAAAGTTTAAAATGTCTAGCTAGTAGGGAAGTTAGCTAAAAATCGATTGCAAGATTTGTACCGGACAAACAAACAAACGAGAATCGAAGTTAATAAAAACATGGTAAAAATGACCAGAACGTGTAAAAAAAGTGTAAATTCATCAAAAAATGGAAGTAGAAATTTTTTACGAATCCAATAATTTCTTCGTAAATGGATTTGTTTAGATAACAGATAGATTGGCACATTTTATATGCATACCAGGGAAGAACTGATAGGTTGTATTATCTGATCGATTGAACTGAAAGTTGGAATGTATATTATAGATCCCCTTCACCCGAACTGTATAAAGTTTAGTGAGTTTATTGGTTTTTTTTTTTTTTACAGGGATATTAAGAAAATTCCTTTATCATTACGACTCGTTTACTCAAATTATTTAAAGCAGGGGTCGATCCAGGTTTTAATTTTTGGGTCCCTTTTTTGTGAAAAACAAAATATTTTTGTGAAATTTGTATTTATTTTTGGGAAATGTAAAATATTTTTTTGAAAAAGTAAAATATTGTGTAAAATCTTCAGTTTTTACAATGACTTTATGTAATGTTTAATATCAAGTAATAGAGTTTCGTTGCACCAAATTAAGGCATAAATTAAAAATAATACTGAAAATATGAAAACATTTAATAAAAGGATCATTTTTATAAAACAAAATCTTGTGAAGGGACTCATTTTATAAATTTGAATTTTGTGAAGAGTCCCTTTTTATGGATTTGAAATTTGTGAAGGGTCCCTTTTTATGAATTTGAATTTTTGTGAAGGGTCCCTTTTTATGAATTTGAACTTTGTGAAGGGTTCCTTTTTATGAATTTGAATTTTGTGAAGGGTCACTTTTTACTATGTGGAATTTTGTGAAGGGGCCGCAAAAGGGACCCAAATTTTGCCTGGATCGACCCCTGTAAAGTTCGATAACATTAATATTATACTATTGTATAATTATTGTAATATGTATGAAGTATTACAGCTCCTTATTCCATTTAACTCTTATATTTATTGATATGTTTATTTATTTACTATTCATTATTTAATGTTAATTAACAGAACGCTTTACTGGTTGACCTTTATCAGGAAATTCTGGTTTATTTAGCCTAAAGGATTTAAATAATTTTACTTAATCTAATCTGAAATATCTATAGACTAATGAAAGACAGCCATTATAAAAAGAAAAACCAGATCAGTCTGTGTTAATTGAAATAATTTATTCGATAACTAATGTCAGTTAGTCATATCTCAGATTGCAATAATCTTGTACGTAATATCAAAAATCTCTATAAAATTCCTGACATATTTTAAAAATAACTTAAAAAATTACATTGTTTATTCGATATGTAATATGATATAAAGGTGGAAAAGTAATTTGAATATTTGAAATTGTTTCAAAAAAATTATATTTGACACTTTTTAATAGAAACTCACATATATGGAAATTGTTTATTTACTTATTTATTTATTTTTAGTTGTATTATCTTGATTATCTCGCTTAAACCTTTGACTGCTAACAGAACATACACGTTCCTCTGAGATTTCAATAATTACTAGCTCGATATCGTCTGCAATTTACTACAAGCATTATTTTTTAACACGCTTTTATTAGTTTCATCTGTATATATGTTTGTATGTATGTTTGTAACTGCTCTGGAAGCAAACAAAAAATCTATATTGTAAAAAAAAAACTTTCCCTACGTGAACGCTGTGGCTGTGAGGTAAAGCTCCGGGCTACGAACCTAAAGGTCTAACGTTCGAGCACAGTCAGGTGAGGTTTATTAAAAATGGTTTTTGTTTAATTCTAAATTATTTATTTCTCATTCCTTCATTTTGTTATTTTATTAAAGATGTAAATTATAGTATGTAAATATTATGTGTGTCACTCACACGACTTTCTCCTAACTTGCATTTTAATTTTATAAAGGTAGATATTTTGTGCTTTTTAGTTCACTTTTCAATAAAAGCGTGTTCTTTAATTTTTTAAAAGTATAATTTTATTTTTGATATTGTCTGCAGTGTTGTACGACAGTGTTTGTTATATATCGTCTGCAATTTATTACAAAAATCACTAATTAGTTATCGTCTGTAATTCAGTACAAAAATTACTTGCTAGATAATTACCTGAAATTTAAAAACCACTAAAAAAAAAAAAAAAAAAAAAAAAAAAAAAAAATCTACAGGGTGGCCATAGTTAAACTGCAAGTGTTCAAGGGGTGCTGGAGAGAAAACTACTGGGAACATTCCAGTGAAATTTGGTATCTACACGTTTCAGAACATGCGCAAATCAAATATGAAACAAAAAAAAAAAAAAAAAAAAATCGCCATTTTTCACCCGATAGGTGGCGCTGTACCGTATTTCAACGCTCACCGGTGGCATATACAACTTCCAAAACCGATAGACAGAGCATAATGACATTCTAAGAGGCATATAAACAATATAAAACATCACTTACAGTTTATAAAAATTTATGGATTGTTTAATTTGTGATCTTAATTTACGTTAATTTTTGATTACATGATACTGTAAAAATTTAATTACTGAGGCGAATTGTATGGAATTTTGATGAACTGTAAGTGGTGTTTTATATTGTTTATATGCCTCTTAGAATGTCATTATGCTCTGTCTATCGGTCTTGGAAGTTGTATATGCCACCGGTGAGCGTTGAAATACGGTACAGCGCCATCTATCGGGTGAAAATGGCGATTTTTTTTTTCATATTTGATTTGCGCATGTTCTGAAACGTGTAGATATCAAATTTCACTGGAATATTCCCAGTAGTTTTCTCTCCAGCACCCCTTGAACACTTACAGTTTAATTATGGCCACCCTGTATATAAAAATGTATATTATTTAGGGCATCCACTGCATTTAAAATGCGGCCAGATATAAATAACTAAAAACTATCATTCTTTTTTTTTTTGTCATCGGAGCAGCGTTCATCAGTTGAAGGAAGAGTTAAAAAGACGATATAGGGTCGGTGCTCCAGTGATTGGCATGCTCCAGTAATTGACATCTATCCCGAAATAATTAATAATTAAGAAAAATAATAAAATCATATATTTTACGTGTAAGAATTTTAACATTTTATGTCAAACAATGGAGCATAGGGTGCTAACAACTGTTAAATGAATAACTAGCAATGTCAAACACTGGAACATAGGGAGACAATTACGGATAAAATGAAAAACTGGCAGTGTCAATTACTGGAACATTGAGTGGGTGTCAAATAAAAATTCATAAAAAAAAAGATTGTTATCAAATGTATATATTTTAACATATATGTGGTTCTGAACGTCTGTCATGCCATATGTACATACTAACTTAAGATTTCTAAAAATATTTTCTGATGACTAGAACATTAAAAACATCAGAGATCGCTCTAAAAATGTCAATCACTGGTGCACTTACCCTATATATATATTTATTTATTTATTTATTTGTGTGTGTGTGTGAGTATTTGAAGTAATCTTAAATTTTTATCTCGATCTTGACCAATGAGGACGCTTTTTCAAGGCTGAATAAACATTATCAAATAATAATTTGTCTGAATAATCATTTTACAAAATACGATGTATCTCGTAGCTTGGCATGATGATAGCATATCTTTTTAGACGCTAAATAAAATCCTTTTTACTGTTTGATTTTTTTTTTAATAATCTTCTTTATAATTTGATATTGTTTACATTCTTAATTATGTATATCTACATGTATTTTGTTTTATATGTACGAAACGTTCTCGGAAACAGATACAATTATTTAAAATGTACCAGAAAGTTGTATATCTTTCTCTTTTCAACGAAGACAAAAAAAAAAAAAAAAAAAAAAAAAAAAGGAAGGAAAGAAAGAAAGGGAAAGAAAGAAAAACTACAGGAACTGCCGTTCGGTTCAGTTATTTGCCTTGTCGAAGCGGCCTTCTCCAGTTGAAGGAAGCGGTGAAAAATTTAAATACAAGCATAATTTCAAAGCATCTGATATCCCAAAGCGTTCCACCTGGGAGAGACGATCCTTCACTCACAGCCACTTGGGATTCACAAAACGTGATTCACGTGTATACATTTCACAGCCCAATATTGAAACGCTTTTTAATAATCATCGGGTGCAGTTACCTCGCCTTCACGTTTTGCATTTCACGTTTACACGAAACTGGTTTCTGATGAGCATGGTACTGAACTTCTGCAAAATTTTAAAGCAAAGGAATTATCTTTTATAGAAAAACAACAGAAAGGTCTACATTTTTTTTTGCTTTAATTTGTTTGTTGATTTGGAATTTACCAATAAACTTTAAATGACTGAAAATACTTGCAATCGATGTAATATTTTTTCTAACGTGAACCAGTTATGATTAAATTTTGTTGAAATGATAGTGATACGACAGTGTCATACGTAAGGTGTTATCTGATTGGTCAACCTAGAGCTCCTCCAATACAGGCTGGCTCATCAGGCATTTTGTTTCCCACTCAGCGATTGTTGCCCACGCGGTCCGAATTTCAAGTGTTATCAAATCACATAAAATGGAGGTTTTGCAGCCGAAAATTGCTCAAATCAAACCAGAACTGCTTTTAGAACGTTGAGATTTCCAACAGATGAAGAAACGCGAAAGAAATGGGCTATTCATTGTCCAAAAGAAAATTGTACGCTAAGCTTTCAATCACAAATATGAAGTGTAATTATGATATGTTTTCTTGCATTTTTTGTATCAATTATTTGTTTTTATTGCTGTTTGATTATCTAAATGTTGTATTTTACAACCTACACTACTTTTCAACGTGTATAAATATTAAAAATTAACTAATTTAACAGCAACAATGATGGCTACTTTTTACTAGGGTTATAAGAAAATTTCGCCAAATATTACCGCCAAACTTATCAAGTACAAACAATAATTCGCTCTTCTGTTTAGGGAAACTTGCCATTTTAGGCGATAAAGACGCCGAGTAATACGTCTGCAACTAAACGTCACCAAGCTATATATTTCCGCTAGGCAACAATGATCAGCTGTGAGTCAGCTGGTAGGTCAACCCTGACCCAAAGTATAAATTTGGCTACTAGAGAGAAAGCGACTATAAATTAGAGATTTCGGCGACAAATATTTAATCTAATACACCTGAAATGCACATTTTCATAAAGAATTTGAAACATTATTAACTTTTTGTGTTGAAACGCATGCTCAAAATCTCATATTTTGAAGAATTTAAAAAGCACTTAGACTTCCTATTTAATGGCGGCTATTCCTGAGGCCGGTAGTGGTGCCATCTATAATACATTTTTTTTTTTTTTTTTTCTAGATTATTTTTTCATTTATTATAAACAGAATGAACATTATCTCTGCGTAATTATTTATTTATTTTGTAGATACATTTATTGACTAAGGAATTTCTGTTATGCCTGATGATATGGTAATTTAATACCGTCAAATTTTACGAAATAATTGTTTTTTACTATAACAACAATTTAATTTAATTCTAAAAATTTTTAACTTAGCAGCGGAAAAAAATATAATGCAAATATCAAATATTTAAAGCTTTTATCAGTAAATTAAAAATAAGATAAAGAAATAAAATAAAATAAAATAAATAAATAAATAAAGGAAAAAAAAAGCATTAAAAATTTTGTTAAAGACAGAATTTAGTACGGAGGACTATTGATTTCAATCTGTATAATTTTAATTTTTGATTTATTTTTTATCTCATTTTTTTTTTTTTTTTTTTTTCACCGTAAAACTCGACCACGTATTTTTTTAAAATGACTAAAAATCAATTAAAATGAAGTGTTTCCACCTAAATTTCATACTTTAATTAATTTTAAAAAATCTAATTCTCGTGTCAAAAAACTGACTGCACCCATTGATTCCGAAAAATCGCCTTTTTCTTTTGGTACCGAATTTGCGATGATAGGGCTGATATTTCAAATTGATTTTGGTGTTACACAAATCTGGTCTACAAAAAATCCAAATTGAAACTAATAGTCCTCCGTCCTAATAAAAAGGAAATTTACCAGTGATTTTATTTATAAAATTTTTGGGAAATTTTTATTAAGTATATAGGTACTAATACACAGATGTTCTGCGCGGGAAAGACATTATAATTTCAAAACCGAATAATTGGTGTCTAAATAAAAGGAATTATTTTTCCCCTCACATGTGATTTGTGAATGCAGGGCCTATTTAATAGACGATCCAATGAGTCAGTGGATTTGGTAACAAAAATTTTAAAGACATCAAATTCTCAAATATGATTAAAAGAATGTATTTACCGATGCAAATTTTTATCATAAATTATTTATTATCTAAGAAGAAGCTCCAAACAACAGCATAGTTACCTAACCAACACATTTATATATACAAATATTCAAGTTAATACTTTTTCAAGTAAAAACTTTTGCATATTTCCACACACACATATATATATATATATATATTAATATAAATTTACAGACACACTAACGGTGTATGTGTGTGTGTGTGGGGGGGGGGGGAGCAAATTACACCAGAACTTGTCCCCACATTGCCTTAATCGGGCGCCCCTGTGTGTGTGTTCAATTTGTATCTTGCAAAAAAAAGGAGGGCCTTGCAGTTTGAGAAAATTCTCATTCAAGCCAATTCAAACAATTTTTGAAAGGAAGTTATTTTGGTGTCTCAAAAGACCGCCCCATTTGCTTTTCTCCCCTAATTTTGTCGAAATTTTTATCCAAATTCGATCATGGTATAATGTTAATTATATTTTACTAAAAATCTTTCTCAAGCGTTTTTAAACGATTTATTACACAAATTAACATATTTATCTCAGCTAATATAAAGTTATCTTTTACATTAATACAATAATAATAATTATTTTTTTCGTATAATAATCTTATAATTCCTATTGCTTACTATGAAACTACGAGACTCTCAAACATATGAAATTTACATTGGACTTTTAAACAAGTAAGAGTTCATGAAAAAAAAAACAATAAATAAATAAATTATATATATATATATTAAAGAAAATACTGAAGAAATTATGTAAAACCAATATGGATTTACAGACCTAAAGTTTTCAGTCATTTTGATACTTTGTGATTTGAATTTCAGTGTTTTATCTGTGCTTTTGAAAATTCTAAAATTTGTACTAAATTTAATACGAAACCGTGACTAAAGTAAAATTTATACTCATTTTATAATATACGTAAGTCCTTTAACAGCTGTAATACAATTTCTACACTGTTAAAAAAAATGCATCTTTGCTGCCAGAAATTCTCTGTAATTTGAGAAAAAAATCGTAAATTACGAAAAAATTACGTTGACAAAACAAATTTTTCTGTAATTACAGAGAATTTCTGGCAACAAAGTTGCATTTTTTTTAAACAGTGTACTTTTTAATTGCCTCACTACTCTTCTAGATATTCTAGTTTAGAAGATGGTCGGCTAGGGGAGCTGCGTTTATCCAAGTCGCACTCGTTGGACTAACCGAAAAAGTACTTTTAAAATAACTTTTTTGTGTTTTTCGTAATTTGGATGATAAAGGATTTGAAGATTCCCTAAATTTCTTCAAAACTTGCGTACATACGGCCTGGGAACTCCTTAGAAAGACTCAAACGGAAGCCTTTCCCTCAGACCTATGTCCCTCGGATAGGCTTTTTAGTACCCGTATTCCGAAATAATTAATAGGGTTAAAAACCTCGGTTCAAGCATGGAAATTTTAAATAGTTCGCAATTCAACAAGCATAATCAAAACCGAAGCGTTAAGTAATCTTTTCTAATAATTTACAACAATTAAATAACAGGAATAATGATATTTAAGGATATACATGTTAGAAATAATCATTCAAAAATATCTTTACGTATGTGTTAAAGTATTCGTCTTAATCAAATGGTAATAATATCTTTTTGATTTAAAATGACACTGAGAAAAAAAAAAAAAAAAAAAATATATATATATATATATATACCGTCTCCACCTAAATCGAATAAGTAGTTATTTTCTGAATTCCTACACTAGAAATATAGATTTACGAGCAATGCGTATAAAACAAACAAATAACCTGGATAGACAAAATGATCACGAATTTCTACTGTATGCTTTTCTAGGTGACGAAACAATAATATGAATATTAGATACATTATGAATCCTTTGTACTGCGAGAAATTCTTGCTTGATTTTCTAGAATTGCGTCATAAACCAAGATTATAGTTACTAAAACACGCCTCTTGAGTTTGCATTTATTTGCAAAGATCGTTAAATAAGCTTGATCACGACAAATTAGGAAAACGATCTAGAATTCTAATAGGGGTTTTTAGAACTTGCTAGTAACGGGAACTAGAATTTACAAGGATGACATGGAACTATTTTTACTAGAGCCACAATTCAGTTTCTAGATGTCAGTCCTAGAAATTTTTTCAGTGTAGCATGGGGTTTATTTATTTTTCACGACTATACATTTTTGTTTTAAAAAAAAAAATTATGAAAATATCGTTAGTGTAATTGCTTGACCTATAATGTTTTTATTACAGTCGCAACTCAAAGTCAGCTATTCCAGCAGCCAATTATATACATTGAGAAAAAATATATACCGCCTCCATCTAGAATGATTAAATGGCCATTTTCTAAATCCCTTAACTAGAAATATAGATTTCCGAGCTATGCGCATAAGGTAAGCCAATAAACTGAATAGACGAAATGATCGAGAATTTCTAGTGTACACATTTCTATATGATGAAACAATATTCTGAATAATCTGAATCTTTTGTAATGCGAGAAATTCTCGCTTGATTTTCGAGAATTGGGTCATAAACCAAGATTATAGTTGCTGAAGCCCGCCTCGTATATTCATATTTATTTGCAGAGATTTTTAAATAAGTTTGCCCTCGATAATACAAGCAAACGCTCTAGAATTCTAATAGAGGTATCTAGAATTCGCTTTCGAAGGGGACTAGAATTTATAAGGATGACATGGAACAATTTTTTCTAGAACCACGATTTTGATTCTAGACGTCAGTTACAGAATTTTTTCTCAGTGCAGCAGCCAATCATTTATTCGATTAAGAGATTTTTCTCGGCAGTCTAATTTTTCCATTGCACGTTTTTCAGAAGCTATCATAAACCTCTCTAATAAAATTTCGCAATGGACTCTTCCCACCTGACGCCAGAGGTCACATGATAGAGGAAAAACAAATAGCAGACGAAGTCTTGTTTATCTATAGTCGTTTCTGAAATAACATATTTTCTATTCTTATTTTTGATCAATCATATTTAATCTGTGTTATTTTTTTTATACGTCATCATTTTTAATCCATTTTATATCATTATTCATCATCTTTTGTTTGCTGTATACATTTACAATCATCATTTAGTTTATATTTGTTATTGATGTTCATGAAGAACATGTTAAATAATCTGATTTTTGGTACTTAAATCAGAGACAGTGCAATATCGTACTGCGTAAATCCATTTAGACCAGTAACTAAGTTAATTAACTTGTTGCAACACCTTTATGCAATTAAATTAAATGAAAACATTTAAAAATTTCAAATTATAATTCATAAACTCCACAAGAACAAGCTATTATTTATTGCTAGATCAGTTAATGTAACAGTTACGCTGGGACATACGAAAATCGATTCTTACAGTTGAAAATAAATAAATACATAAAGTGTTTTTAAAAATTTTTAAATTTGCAAATACAACTATTCTACTGTTTACAAATGCACACTATTACTTTTATTTTATTTTATATTAAATATTAACATTTTTGTTCTTAAGAACAATATTTAATTGAATTAGATTCTCAGAATTCGATTATTCGTTTTCCTCTATCACATGACTTAGCAGACGAAACTGGGAAGAGCCCATTATTATTATTTTTTATTTATTATTATTATTATTATTATTATTATTATTATTATTTTCTGTACAGATTGCTAATAATGGAAAATTTATAGTTTGCTGGTGGCTGCACTACTGGAAATAATATTAAATGTTCTGGAATAGTTTAAATAGGTCTCACCCATGTTGATTAAAATTTAATAATTTTAAATTAAATTTATTGGTGTTTTCTACGTTAAAAATGTCGATATACAAATAAATGTGAAATTTAAACGGAAAAAGAAAAGAAAAAAAAAATATATTTTTTTTTTTACTGTGACCCAGTCTACACTTCGAATAAGTTTTCGTGAACTTTTGTTCAGTTCATCAACATAGAAATCTTTCTTGACCTTGATATTACATCATAATGCAGAGATACTGTCTTTTTTTAGCTTTTTTTTTTTTTTTTTCCAATCGTATGTCATGACCTATATAGGATAATATGAAAAAAAACTAATTCCATATAATAAAATTGTTTTAATTACATGGTTTTATCTTAAATTCCCCTTTTTAATAATTATTCATTTCATTGATTTAATTTATTACTTTATCTCATTAAAAAAAGAAAAAGAAAGAGAGAGAGGAGGAGGCGAAGAAGAAGAAGAAGAAGAATGGTTTATTTAATTTTACAAAGTGTAAGTTTTTATGCATTTATTTATTTATATTGTTTATTTTTTTCTGTCCCAAATTATGAAAGAAACAAAAAATGTATTTAAAAAGTTTTCTTTCAGTTAGTTAAGATAAATCTCTAAAGACATAAACAATAAAATTTATACATATTATCTATTATCTCGTCAGGGTTGTTAATTGGGATTTAATAAAGTGCACCTCTGTTAAAGCTAAAAAAAGAGATCTTAAAAATTAAGCAGACCTTAAAAAATATAAATAAAACAGAAGTTTTTATACTTTTATCATCTTTATATATATATATTCTGAGATTGATGTTAGATTCAAATAATAATTAAGAATGCAAAATTCATTGGTTCATTTACAGAAATTTCTTACTTTAAACAATTACTTCATTTCAGTTTAATGTATAAATATAGTTGTTACTACCGCAGAAAAGATAGCTAGAATAACCTGATATTTTTCCAAAAATTTCACTCATAAAACAAAGCAGTTTTTGTTTTTAGAATAAATTCTTTTATTTGTTATGTGGACATTTTATCCAATAGGGGAATATAATAATAATAAATTAAATATGAAGAAATCAGCTGCGTCACGAAAAATTGATAATATAAATAAGTAAACAGAGACATGGTTATAAAACTTGAATTAAAAAGATTATGATGTCATTTTTTAACTTCTTGGAACAGTTTGGACACTAATCCATCTATATATTATGATAAAAAAAAATATATAGCATTAAATATACACTTATATATCATGTAAACCAATATTTAGTAATTTGAACGAGCGAGGAGAAAGAAATTTGGAAATATATTTGTAAGCACTAGGTGGACTCAGACCCAACTACTAATACTAATAATAATTTGCAAAAAAATGTTCACAGAACTAAACCACAACTGTTCATAGGTACCCGTTTCCGATAAGAGGTTTTTTTTTTTTTTCTCTTTCTTGTATTCACTCTATTATACATTCGAATTATTATAAGTATATCTTTGATATTCATTCATTCGATAAATTCGATTTTATACGATTATTAATCGAATGGGACTTTAAAAGTTCCGTAGTTACTTTAAAGAGCTAAAAATAATTCTGGAATACATGCAACAATTTTTGACAACAGCTTTTTCTTGTGCATGGGTTTGAAAGACTACACGTTCCAAGAGTTAACTTCAATAACATCCACTGTCCTGTTTGGATACGGGAAGAGGATATTCATCTGTACATTAACCCAGTTCCCTGTCAAGATAAATTTCCGTGAAGGACGCATCTTTTGGAGATTATTAACTTAACAATCTAGAAGCAGATTTGATTTCAAAGCTACGTAGTAATGGAACGACACCTTCTCTTCCCATTTCCCATTCTTTCTTCCTTTTTATTTTTAGATTCTTCTTTATTAAACGGAATTAAGTATTGGATTCGTAAAAAAATTTGACTTTTGATTTTCAATGGATTTACACGTTTTAATTTTAGTTTCATACTCATTTTTACTGAATTAATGGCCCTCTTCACTTACCGTCGCCGGAAGCCCGAGCCAATGTTATTCTATGGGGAAATTTTCTTTACAAATAACTTATTAGATAATACACATTTTTAAATTCTGTTTTCACATTCAGAAAATTCCCAACTGTTAAATGGACGGACCTTTTATAAAAAAAAAAAAAAAAAAAAAAAAAAAAAAAAATTTAATTTTTTTTTTTTTTTTTTTTTTTTAACTGAAAAATGAAAAAATTTCCCATATTGAAAATTCGTATTTTGCAGCTTCAAAATAAAATATAAAAAATTAAAAAAATATTTTTTTAAAAAAGGTCCGTCAATTTAACAGCTGGGAATTTTCAGAATGGGAAAGCAGAATTTAAAAATATGTATTAGTTAATAAGTTATTTGTAAAGAAAAATTTCCCATAGAATAATATTAGCTTCGGCTTCCGGAAGTGGTGAGTGAAGAGGGCCCTTAATATGGATTTTCAGGCAACATGATATCAGTTGAAGGTAGGCCTCACAATTTTTCGCTATCGCTAACGTTAATTATTTGGGAGTTTATTAAAAATCAAAGATTTTTACTTCTTCTTTATTCAATAGAAGAAAGTATTCGATTCGTAAAAATTATCGACTTCCGGTTTTCGGTGGATTTACACGTTTTGAGAAGTTTAGAATTTGACCATTTTTAGGAAATGTAAGTCTGTACATGTGTGTGATACAAAAATTTTGTTGCAACTGTATCTTAGGAACTACTACACAGAATTGCATATAATTTTATACGTAGAGGAGCCTTGATATAAATTAGTGCCTACCAAATTTTGGTGTCAGTCGATCAACAGGTGGCGCTGCTATGCAGTGATTCCACAATGTAAGGGAAAGCTATATCTCAGAAGCTACTGCACAAAAATACAGATAAATTCATATGTGGATGCAACTTGAAATAAGTTAGTGTCTATCAACTTTTGGTGTCAACTGCCTAACAGGTGATGCTGCTATGCAGCGATTTTCACAATTTAAGAAAAGGCTATGTCTCAGGAACTACTGCGTAAAATTGCATAAAAGTTTATATATGGATGCACCTTGACATAAGTTACTGCGAATCAACTTTTGGTACTAATTGCTCAGCAGGTGGCGCTGCTATACAACGGTTTCTTCAAATTAAGGGAAGACTATATCTCAGGTTCTAATGCATATAATAAAAAAAACACTTGCGATATCTAAGAAAACATTTATGAGGCATTATGCCGATTTAGTTTGGATGTATATCTACCAATACGTTGCGCTGCTGTAGTGCAATTTTTCAAAGAACAGGAATGCTATATTTTAACTTCTATGGCATTTAACTGTACGAAACTTGATATATGAGATAACCATTATGAAAACGCATTTTTTAAGATGTTAGTTGAACTGTCTTTCTTTAGATATTTAGTGTTAGTTTTCTTTAAGATGAAAATCGACTGCATTCATCATGGTAGATAATTTTAATAAATAATCCTTTTTGTAAATTATTTTTAAAGGAGTGAATTTGTATATAGGAAAATATAGAAGAAAGTCTTGTGGTAGCCACAACATACTAGTTTTATTTTATATAATGAAAGATAAGAAAAGTGGTAAATAAAATCAGAAATGAAATGAAATGCTAGTACAAATGTAAAGGATACTACTTTAAAAAAATTTGACACAATTAAATTTATGGAAATATTCTTTAACGATGTAATTTTACTCAGACTAAATATTTTGACTGTTTTTATTTATCTTAGCTATATATAGCTCCCATTCATTTAAGTATTTTTTTCCCCCTACTGAAAAAAAAAAAAAAAAAAAAAAAAATTGCATCACTTAAAGGATCTCTAACCTGTAAGATAAATGTCTGGAATAGCCTGTTTTATTTTAATGACACTAAAAAGATCGTGAGTTTTTTCTGGAGGACACTTTACAAAAAATGAGAAGAGAAGAATGCCAGTAATTCTGAGTCAAGTGAAATACGGTAAATACGCCGGCAAAACAAATAAAAACACCATATACACTGAGAAAAAATTCTGTAACTAACATCTAGAATCTAGTTTATGGCTCTAGTAAAAATAGTTCCATGTCATCCTTATAAATTCTAGTCCCTTTTGAAAGCGAGTTCTAGAAACCCCTATTAGAATTCTAGAGCGTTTGCCTATATTATCGAGGCCAAACATATTTAAAAATCTTTGCAAATAAATGTGTATACAAGAGATGGGTTTTAGCAACTATAATCTTGGTTTATAACCCATTTCTAGAAAACCAAGCGAGAATTTCTCTCATTGCAAAGGATTCAGAATATTTAGAATACTCAGACTATTGTTTTACCATCTAGAAACGTATATACTAGAAGTTCTTGATCATTTCGTTTATTCAGCTTATTGGAGTGCCTCATACTAGAGGTGAGTTCGGGCTCTATTTTGTCAGTCCGAGCCCGTACATTTTTGAACAGGGCCCGAAACATTTTTGAACTGAGCTCGCCCGAGCCCAAAAAATTTTGTGTGATCAGAGCCCGAGAACGCCCGAGCCCGATATTGAAATTGGTACGCTATGCAACGCATACACAATAGTAAAATTAAATACCGTTTTCATTTTCAAATTAATTTTCTTATTACCAAACTTCAATTTAAATAACTATAAATATTATTATAACAATTTATAATGTCTGTGTCTTTGTATACATGTATATATTTATGTAATAATTATAGTGCAGCCCATTGTTTATAACGCGCCTGTCGACAACAAAAAATTTATCCGAATGAGTGATATAATGAGGCCCAATATAACGAAGGAGGAAGGCAAACTGTATAACACTATGACATAATATGCATCCTGTTGAAAAAGAAGTTCTATTTAGAAAAAGGAAAGTCAAAGCTACCAAGGTTTGCAAGATTATTTTGTGATTTATAACCTATCATGACTATTATGACATTACTAAAGGTGCTCTCATAATGAATAAATTTTCTTTTTTAGTAAAAAATAAAATAAACGGAACTTTTAGCTTGAATCCGAGCCCGCCCGGAGCCCGAAGACTTGCGTAAGATTTGAGCCCGAACGGGCTCAGGCCCGGGCTTACGGGCTCGGGCTGAGACCGTCTCATCTCTACTTCATACCCATAGTTCGGAAATCTATAATTCTAGTTTAGGGATTTAGAAACTGACCACTTATTCGTTATAGATGAAAGCGGTATATTTTTTTTTTCAGTGTAATATTTTAGAGGTTCCTTAAAATTACCCGTCTAGACATGGGAGATCACATGGTTTATACACTATATACCAAAAAGTATTTGGACAATTTCGAATTTAGACGTTTTGTCAATTAACTAGAAAAATTCTGCAGGAATTTTCTTGAAAATTCTGGAGTATAAAAAACATGCTATACCTTATATATTTCAGCAAAAGTTTTGTCCTGAAGAGGAAAAAAATGACCAGTAAAAAATTAAAGAAAAATTTAAATGTTTTGGATTATCCTGTAAAAAGTAATGCTTCAAATATGTTTTAGATTGCATGTAATTATGAGAATTTTTCTAATTATCTGTATAAATTTTTATGAGGCAACCACATATGTTCATGGATATATAACGTTTTCTTTAAAAAATTGTAAAAATAAATACCACTTTTTAATTATAAAACGTTGGGTATTATAATTAGTGCAAATCTGTTTTTTAGGAAATTTGGCCTACTACATTAGACGCATTATACTGCAATCATAATGCAAAAATGTTAAATATATTACGAAATATGAGCATTTTTATAAATAATTTTTAACTACGCATGCGTAAGCTTTAAAAAAATTTCATTTTTATAATGTCTGGAATACCACGTTTTAACGAGACAAAAGAGACCGTTCATTCCTCATCGTTAACGTAGGCAGGAATAATGCCATTCTTGGAAGGTGTGTTACAAAAATAATGGCTCTAGTTGAGTGTAATACGACTAACTAAATCGAACGAAAGAAACACGATGGAATTTATTTAAGGTTCATTAACTTTCCGAGAGAATACTGTCTACACGTGGGATATTGCAATGTCTATATCTACACTGAAAAAAAAAAAAAAAAAAAAAACTGTTAAAAGTACAGGAGAAATCTGGCAGCTTGGGTGCCAGTATTTCTCCGTCAAATATACAGTTTAAAACTGTAAAACTGTATCACTGACATATATTTTACACAGGAATCCTGTAAATCAAACAGGTTTTTTGTTAAAAGTACAGTTTTGTCCTGTATATTTGACGGAGAAATATTGGCACCCTAGCTGCCAGATTTTTCCCGTAATTTTTAACAGTTTTTTTTTTACAGTGTATTGTTTTACACTTTTTTTAAAAATTAATATAAAATTATGCAGAACCCCCCCTCCCTCTCGCACATTAAGTAACATAAAAAATTTAAATAATTTATGCAAACCTTGCTCACCGTTGTAATTAATCTCTGATATCTTAGCTATTCTTTCCGTTAAATAGAATGCAATTATTTAAAATATTGCATCACTTGAACGATTTTTAACCTCAAGATTAATGTCTGGAATAACGTGTCTTAATGAAGAAAAAAAAAAAAAAAAAAAAAAGATCGTGCATTCCTCATCGCTAAGATACACAGTTTTAATGCCTTTTGTGGAGGACGCTTCTTAAAAAAAAATGAGAGCACGCGAATGACAACTATTCTTAGTTGAATGAAATACGACAAACACGTTAAACAGACAATTAAAAGAAACACACAATGGAATTAATTTAAGGTTCATTCACTTTCCGAGAGAATACTGTCTACACGTGGGAGATTGCAATGCTTATACCTACTGTTTTACACTTTTTAAAAATTAATATAAAATTAAGCAGAACCACCCCCCTCCCCTCCCCCTCGCACATTTAAGTAAGTAACATAAAAAAATTAAATAATAATTTATGCAAACCTTGCACGCCGGTGTAATTATTCTCTGATATCTTAGCTGTTCTTTCCGTTAAATAGACTGCAATAATTTAAAATATTGCATCACTTGAACGATTTTTAACCTCAAGAATGGGAGCACGCGAATGACAACTATTCTTAGTTGAATGAAATACGACAAACACGTTAAACAGACAATTAAAAGAAACACACGATGGAATTAATTTAAGGTTCATTCACTTTCCGAGAGAATACTGTCTACACGTGGGAGATTGCAATGCTTATACCTACTGTTTTACACTTTTTAAAAATTAATATAAAATTAAGCAGAACCACCCCCCCTCCCCTCCCCCTCGCACATTTAAGTAAGTAACATAAAAAAAATTAAATAATAATTTATGCAAACCTTGCACGCCGGTGTAATTATTCTCTGATATCTTAGCTGTTCTTTCCGTTAAATAGACTGCAATAATTTAAAATATTGCATCACTTGAACGATTTTTAACCTCAAGAATGGGAGCACGCGAATGACAACTATTCTTAGTTGAATGAAATACGACAAACACGTTAAACAGACAATTAAAAGAAACACACGATGGAATTAATTTAAGGTTCATTCACTTTCCGAGAGAATACTGTCTACACGTGGGAGATTGCAATGCTTATACCTACTGTTTTACACTTTTTAAAAATTAATATAAAATTAAGCAGAACCACCCCCCCTCCCCTCCCCCTCGCACATTTAAGTAAGTAACATAAAAAAAATTAAATAATAATTTATGCAAACCTTGCACGCCGGTGTAATTATTCTCTGATATCTTAGCTGTTCTTTCCGTTAAATAGACTGCAATAATTTAAAATATTGCATCACTTGAACGATTTTTAACCTCAAGAATGGGAGCACGCGAATGACAACTATTCTTAGTTGAATGAAATACGACAAACACGTTAAACAGACAATTAAAAGAAACACACGATGGAATTAATTTAAGGTTCATTCACTTTCCGAGAGAATACTGTCTACACGTGGGAGATTGCAATGCTTATACCTACTGTTTTACACTTTTTAAAAATTAATATAAAATTAAGCAGAACCACCCCCCCTCCCCTCCCCCTCGCACATTTAAGTAAGTAACATAAAAAAAATTAAATAATAATTTATGCAAACCTTGCACGCCGGTGTAATTATTCTCTGATATCTTAGCTGTTCTTTCCGTTAAATAGACTGCAATAATTTAAAATATTGCATCACTTGAACGATTTTTAACCTCAAGAATGGGAGCACACGAATGACAACTATTCTTAGTTGAATGAAATACGACAAACACGTTAAACAGACAATTAAAAGAAACACACGATGGAATTAATTTAAGGTTCATTCACTTTCCGAGAGAATACTGTCTACACGTGGGAGATTGCAATGCTTATACCTACTGTTTTACCCTTTTTAAAAATTAATATAAAATTAAGCAGAACCACCCCCCCTCCCCTCCCCCTCGCACATTTAAGTAAGTAACATAAAAAAATTAAATAATAATTTATGCAAACCTTGCTCGCCGGTGTAATTATTCTCTGATATCTTAGCTGTTCTTTCCGTTAAATAGACTGCAATAATTTAAAATATTGCATCACTTGAACGATTTTTAACCTCAAGATTAATGTCTGGAATAGCGTGTTTTAATGAAGAGAGAAAAAAAAAAAAAAAAGATCGTGCATTCCTCATCGCTAAGATACACAGTTTTAATGCCTTTTGTGGAGGACGCTTCTTAAAAAAAAATGAGAGCACGCGAATGACAACTATTCTTAGTTGAATGAAATACGACAAACACGTTAAACAGACAATTAAAAGAAACACACGATGGAATTAATTTAAGGTTCATTCACTTTCCGAGAGAATACTGTCTACACGTGGGAGATTGCAATGCTTATACCTACTGTTTTACACTTTTTAAAAATTAATATAAAATTAAGCAGAACCCCCCCCCCTCCCCTTCCCCTCGCACATTTAAGTAAGTAACATAAAAAATTTTAATAATAATTTATGCAAACCTTGCTCGCCGGTGTAATTATTCTCTGATATCTTAGCTGTTCTTTCCGTTAAATAGACTGCAATAATTTAAAATATTGCATCACTTGAACGATTTTTAACCTCAAGATTAATGTCTGGAATAGCGTGTTTTAATGAGGCAAAAGAAAGATCGTGCATTCCTCATCGCTAAAATACAGTTTTAATGCCTTTTGTGGAGGACGCTTCTTAAAAGAATGGGAGCACGCGAATGACAACTATTCTTAGTTGAATGAAATACGACAAACACGTTAAACAGACAATTAAAAGAAACACACGATGGAATTAATTTAAGGTTCATTCACTTTCCGAGAGAATACTGTCTACACGTGGGAGATTGCAATGCTTATACCTACCGTTTTACACTTTTTAAAAATTAATATAAAATTAAGAAGAACCCCGCCCCCCTCCCCTCCCCCTCGCACATTTAAGTAAGTAACATAAAATATTTAAATAATAATTTATGCAAACCTTGCCCGCCGGTGTAATTATTCTCTGATATCTTAGCTGTTCTTTCCGTTAAATAGACTGCAATAATTTAAAATATTGCATCACTTGAACGATTTTTAACCTCAAGATTAATGTCTGGAATAGCGTGTTTTAATGAGGCAAAAGAAAGATCGTGCATTCCTCATCGCTAAAATACAGTTTTAATGCCTTTTGTGGAGGACGCTTCTTAAAAGAATGGGAGCACGCGAATGACAACTATTCTTAGTTGAATGAAATACGACAAACACGTTTAACAGACAATTAAAAGAAACACACGGTGGAATTTCTTTTAAGGTTCATTAACTCACCCAAGGAGTATTGTCTTACACATAACAGACGATAAAAGTAAAGAAAAGAATCCCGATTAACTCTTTCTGGTCGAATTAATTAATCTTTAAACAGGTTCTCTTGGAATCGAATTAATTAACTAAGAAGAACAAAATAAATATTTGTCCATGTGAAAGAATGGTAGTGTGTGTTGGAAAACCACTTATGTTATGAAGCATGATATCAATATCTCGGTCATTTCGCGCCTAAGACGGCAAAAAAATTTGTAATATTGACCTCGGTTAGAAGTATAAAAAAAGATTTAATGCAATTATGTATATCAAATTTACGATTTATTTTTTTAAATATTATTTACTGATTAGCTATTTAATAGATAGCACGAAAAATAAAAATATCATTATTTATTTATTTATTAGGACGGGGAACTATTAGTCTCAATCTACGGATAAAATGTTGTCGCCAATCGAATCAAAAATATATTTGAATAATTTGAAAGCGATGTTATAATTTGAAAAGAAAAAAAACTTATAGTCCTCCGTACTAAACTGAATTCTGCTTTTGCCAAAATTTCATCAAAATATTTTTTTCTTTTTTGAAAGAAAGAAAAGAAAAGAAAATTAATAATAATCAATATCGAAACGGACAGTATCAAAAAAGTTGATGAAGCCTTTCTTTAGACAAAAATACATAAGTTATTTTAATTTTTAATTGTCGCCAAAAAAATTTACGAACTGATTTTTAAATTTTTTGAAATGAAAAGAAATTTACTCGTAAATTTTAAAATTGATATAAAACTTTGTGAAAAATTAAACTTGCAGGGTAAAATTGACGGCATTATAGCTTTAAAGTTTTTTTTTTTTTTTTTTAATTTCTTAACTTTATTTATTTATTATAATCATTATTATTTTTGCATTTGTTTATCCTAAGGATTAGTTTTTAAAAAATACTTTTAACATGAATTTTATTTTTACGAATTTTGTAATTTTTATTACTGAGATAAATGTTCTCATTTTTTGTAGAAATTTGTTTGTACACTATATTTTGTATTTTGTTTATTTACTTATTTATAATAATAATAATTAGTATTATTATTGTTGTTATTATATTTATTTACTTCCAATTGTTAATCTTAAGATTTAGCTTTTAAAAATATTTTTTACTCCCTAGCCATATATGAAATTATTTTTACGTAATTTTTATAAATCGATATTTTTATTATTCGGAATTTTTTACAGAATTTCGTAATTTTTATTAATGCCCTCATTTTCTGGAGAATTTATTTATTTATTTATTTTTATTTATTTATTTATCATTATTATTATTATTTGTTGATATTTCTGATTAGATTTGGTTTAAAAAGTACTTTTAACTTCATAACCCTATATGAATTTCTTTTTATGAATTTTATATTTTTTATTACTGATATAAATGTCCTCCTTTTTTGAAGTTATTTTATTAATTTTTTTTTCTTATGCTTTTTATTTATATTTTAATACAGACAGTTTTAAATTCTGAACATGCGATACAGTCGGCAGCAAAACTATTGAAGCATTAGCATTAATTCCTACTTAATAGATGAACACTTAATACTGTTTTGTTAAGTAAACATTTGTCGAGTCATGATCATAGCCTTATATTGCTTATATAAAAGTAAGCTGATAATAAAAATTAACGACCAAACTAAAAAAAAAAAAAAAAAAAAATGATACTGACTGTATCCATACTGTGAATTTCATAATTAACATAAAATCAGCTTTATGACTGACCCTTTATATCAACGATGACCAATTTTCGTACATATATCCCTACTTTTTTTTTTTCCTTTCTTTAAAAATGTATAACACTCTATCTCCTAAAATCTCTGCATACAGAACACATTCAAAATTCTGTTTTGTGTTTTATAATAATGTTTTTAATATTTCGATTCTTTACAAAAACTCTTCGATAAAATTATTCGACAATATTTGCTTGACACATTAGCAGAATAAAAACTGAACTAAAAATTACTCATCAAAATAATTCATATAATTATGATAATTTATACACAAGTGAGTCTTATTTATTTATTTATTACAAAGCTATGAAATGCAAAAATAAACTTAAGAAATAATATATATATATATATATATATGTGTGTGTGTGTGTTAATCTTTTAATTTTGCTTATTTTTCATTGCTTGAAATTGTTTTCTAGTTTCTGTAATCTTACAAAAATCTCTCAATGAATTTCGCTGTAAAAAAAATTGAAACTTCGCTACCAGGCTTTAGTCGAGAATTTTTAAGCAGAACTAATACGTTTTAGTTTTTATTTGCCATAAATTGTCGTTTGTTTGCCATAAACTTTAGGGCTTGTAGTAAAATTTACGGCTAAAGATTGTCAACGGTTTATTTGTTTTATTGCGTACCAGAAGAATGCGATTTACCTGTTGTCCCTTCTAGCTACAGTCGGTAACAAAAGTCTCCGAACATTAGCAAAAATTCCTATGTAAAAAAAAGTACACTTAATACAGTTTTGTTAAATAAATCCTTCTCGAATCCTGTTTTTAGACTATCTAAGATTAGGATTTGACAAGGATTTATTTAACAAAACAGTATGAAGAGTACTTTTTTTATATAGGAATTTTTGCTAGTGTTCGGAGACTTTTGTTACCGACCATATATACTACCAAATATTTTATATTTAAAAAAAAAAAAAAAATGCTTTATTTTAAATGCAGTCCACCAGTTGTTGAGATCTTATTGAAGGTAAGTACGTGTGCATCGATATTTATTAATGGGTTTGTACCTTGTATATACTTTTTTCCTTATTTACGCAGCAATTTTTCAGAAAATTAAATAAATTACTTCTCGTTTATATACATACTACCTTGTTACTCAATTTATTCAATAATATTTCCTTTATAAGTTGAATTACTGAAGTTAGTGTTATTCCATTGCCTATATTCAAGAACCTATCACTAATTTATTCAATTAAAATAATTATCTGATAACAAATATCAAGAAATTCATGACAGCCTAGAAAAGATAAACGTAATTAATGTTATCTATAATCTTCAGCCTTCAACAACTTCGTTTGTATCTGGTTTTGTATCCACTCACTCGGTGTCTTTTACCCATGTTGTATTTTGATTATTATAAAAGGTTAAGTAAAGGAAAACATTTAACCTGGAATGTTCGAGATATTTTATTTATGTTTGAGTTTTAAATAACCAACAGAAATTGCCTTGGATGCTTGAGCGTTTGCTCTATCACTGAATATTTTGAATTATATCTTTGTTGATACACAGTGAAGCATCGATAATCTGGCATTGGCGGGAAAATAAACGTTGCTGGTTTAGCGATTTTTCCGGATTATAGGTTTTCCGAAAATGTATCCAAATCGTCAATCAATCACAACATCAAAGAAATATTTCTTATAAAATAGTTTTCAAAAATGTATATTAGCCTAATATATACCCTATCAAAAACGTAAAAAAAAAAAAAAAAAATAAATAAATAAAATAAATAAAATAATAATAATAATAACTGAAAATCCTTCAAACGTAACTGACGATCCATAAAAATTGGCAAATATGCTATTTTAAGGTCATCTGTTGGTAACCCGTTAGTTACTACGAATTACGGGTGGAGAAAAAAAGGTCATCAATGCCGGATTACAGGTGCTGCCAGATTATAGGTTTCCGAATTATCCATTCTTCACAGTAGTTCTTTTATATACTTATATAAATTTTGTGTGTTTTTAGCTTTTAAAGCCATAAATTTGGTTAAAAATATATTTAATATTAATATCACTTTCATAAAAAAAAAAAAAAAGATCGTGTGTTGGATTGAACACGTTTCTTTGAAATATTTTAAATTGGTAGATTTCTAGAATAAAGTACAATACTAGATATTTTCCATTTAATTTAAACATATAATATTTTTAAGGCAAACTTTCTTACTTCCGCATTTAGCTATATGATTAATGTTTATAAATTTAAATTGATTTTTTTCTGTAATCTGTTGCCATTACTTAAAATAAAATAAATTAAGAAAACTCAAATATAATTTTATAACAGTTATTCCAGTAAACTAAAGAAACAATTGAAGATAATAAATGAAATAATTGTCACGAATAGCATCATTGTTGACGAGAAAAGAATTATTAATAATATTTTTATTTATTTATTTATAAGAACCCAAAAAAATTTGACAATCTTAACCAATATTGATCTAAGTTATACTAAAATAGACATACATACAATTCTAATCAACATAAATAAAAGTTTAAAATATATTTTTTTTAAACTTTAAAGGTACGTCTAAGATGTGTAATTGTGTCTAGAAGTAAATAATTACTTTATTATGAATCAAATAACAAATGAAGCATCGATCTAAAAAAGTATGCGTTGTTAATTATCCTATTTACTGAAAAGTGGAAAAAGTGTTTTATATTTGCTTAAATATTATAGTAAAAATATTTATTCAAACAGGTTGGGGACAAAATCTCGCGTGGACAAAATATCGCCTACAAAACTGAATGGAAAGCAAAAAATAGTCAGTAATTATTAATAATGTTGTATAAAATTTCATGACAACACATATCTTAGTCAGATCACTGGCATACATACACACAAACCCATTACAAAATTTTTTATAAATTTTGCTTAAAAGAGTTTAAAGACTATGTTTATTAACTTTTTTTAAAAGGTTAGCCATAAAGAATTCAATCGTGTTTATCTATTTAAAAATTTTTAATTAAGGTTTGTGAACAGTGTTGAGCTTTGACGTCAGCAGTGATGTAAAATATTTTAAAAATGTATTTTGAATGGTAAAAAGGAAATGATAAAATAACTTATAATTAAATATAGATAAAATAATAAAATTCCATTATATAATGTATTTATTTATTTATTTTAATTAATTAATTAATATTAATTTATAAGGCCCTGTGGCCATCACCAGAGATCACACGTGACAGAAATACAAATTTTCAAATAGATCATATTTTCTTTTTGACGCGATATTTTGTCCAGCGATATTTTGTCACGCGATATTATGTCCGGATCCTTATTCAAACAATTTAATACATTTTCTATCCATTAGAAGTTTTACAAAATAAAATAAAATTATATATCACTCGCTATGTTTGTAGTCACATGACATGTGGTTAATTCTTTTTTTTTTCTTCTTTATATATATATATATATATATATATATATTGATTTATTGAAGGTTTCTTTTCTAATTTATTTCATTCCTCTTTAAATTTGGTTTTGTCGCAAGAGAGAAACGTGAACTGTATTTTTGGCTTGAATTAGCTCTACAGTTTACCGAAATTTTGCGATATCTCTGTTTTTAGAAGTACATTCTCATTTCTAGTTATCCATTTTTCATAATTTTTAATCCAATTCTCATTTCCAGTTATTTTTTTTTCATATTTTTAATAAATTTATTGGTTTACGTATGATAACTTTCATGGATTTTCCATAAATTACTCCTTGTTAGTCTTAGTGTTATGGTCTTATATGTTCACTTTAGCATAAGTAATTTAAAATAGATTTATCTATTAATTGGTACTGTAAATAAATTATAAAAATAAGTGCTAAAATTTAAATTGAATTACGATAACTTTTATGTGTATGTTGATGGCATTATCATGTGTCTATTAATTACTAAATTTTATAACGAAATTAAATTCTTCAATTTATATATATACACACATATAATTCAAATAGTCGGAAAATCCTCTACCTTTAATATGGAGAAATTATAAATAAATAAATAAAACTTTAAGAACGGATACAGATCAAACGAAAAGAAAGAAGTAAAATTAAAGATAATATTACATGTAGCATTTTTGGAGGTACTCTTATATACATGCAAATCGCTAGAATTTTTTTAATCTGTGTTAAATCAAATGTAATAGCAGATTCTTATTACGCAGAAACCTAATTCTAACCTATTATTTCTATTATTGTCCTATATAACTTGAAATAAAATACAAAGAAAAACTGAATTACAAATTTTAAAATTTATTCTCCGTTATGAATATTTTTATTTCTTATTTTATAAATACGATACATAATAGTAATTTTTAAAGAGAAAGAAAAAAAAATCTTAATAAGTAACATAATTTTAAGTGGATTATTTTAATTTTTAATTAAAATTTGAATTTTAGAAAATTCATCAATTCAAGCCTATAAAACTAATTGAAATTTCCTATAATGTAATTAATATTAATAGCAAATTTTCTATTAATCAATATTTTGCGCATTTGTTTCTTTATATATAGGGTAAGTGCACCAGTGATTGACACTTTTAGATTTTAATGTTCTAGTCATGAAAAAATATTTTTAAAAATCTTAAGTTAGTACATATGGCATGAAAGACATTCAGAACCACATATATGTTAAAATATATACATTTGATAACAATTATTATTTTTTTTTTCTAAATTTTATTTGACACCCACTTAATGTTCCAGTCATTGACACTGCCAGTTTTTCATTTCATCAGTCATTGGCACCCTCTGTTCCAGTGTTTGACACTGCTAGTTATTCATTTTACCAGTTATTAGCCCCCTATTCTCCAGTGTTTGACATAAAATGTTAAAATTCTTATAAGCAAAATAGGTGATTTTATTACTTTTCTTATTTATTAATTATTTCGGGATACATGTTAATTACTGGAGCATGTCAATCACTGGAGCACCTATCCTATACACACATATATATATGTGTGTGTGTGTGTAATGTTATTTAAACTATATCAGAATTAATAAATAATCACACAAATCGTCAATATGATACATTTCTAATTTCATAAGCGTATATATATATATATACGTGTGAAAATTTACGTAAATTAAATGCTTCATTTTAAATTTGGAAATTCTATCAAATAACGTATATACTGCATAATCTCTACTAAAATTCGATTAAAAAAAAAAAAATTACTATTTTTATGTTAAAGTAGATATTTTCAAAAGAAAATTTTACACATATATTGAATAATAATTATTAAAACATGATAGAAAATTCCTAATACAAAGTGGTATTTTTTTTTAAACAAAATTTTCAATTCTAATGAAAAAAAAAGGTTTTTTTTTTTAAAAAAAAATCTTATTCTTCTAGTTTTATGCTACTGTATGAATTTTTGTTAAAAATTAGATAAATAAATAAATAAAAATGAAAGAATAAAGAGAAATAATTAACATAAAATTTAATCTAACACGAAGAATAAAAAAATCATTTAGTTATCTCAAGAATTTTTTCATTATAATGATTCTCACAAAAAACAGTGCAGAAAAAAAAAAAAAAAAAAAAAAAAAAAAAAAACTAAATCAAAATTAATCTAATAAGAGAATTAGAAAAAATGTCTAGTTATATTATTCATATTACAATTATTATTACTAAAAATATTGTAAGAGAAAGAAATTGAATAAACAGAAAGAAATAATTTAAATAAAAAGTAATCTATTTAGAAGATTGAAAAATGATTTAATTCATTTTAGATAAATTGGAGTAATTCAGTTCAGTTATTCTTTCATTCGAAATATTCTTATTAAAAAGTTAAAACTTTCAAAAAACAAATATTGAAAATTTAAATGTAGCAACCTATAGAATTATTATTATTTTTTTTATTTATTTATTGCTTTTAATTTTAATTAATTTATCTTTTATTTATTATTTATTTATTTGTATCAAGAAACTTTCTTCTCCCTAAATAATCATTTTAAATGCAAAATTTCAAATAAATATGTAAAAAAAAAATTACTTACGTTTCTCATTTCTCCTCCATAGAAAATTGGCTTCTGTACAATACTATCAATCATCAATCCATCAATCATGAGTCCTTTATATTTCAAGTCCTTATCCATAGCCATTGCGTTGACAGCTGCAAACACAGCGATGCAGCTCAGAATTCCGATCATTACTACAGAGCTTGAATTCATATTTTATCTAAGAGCAGTTCCTTTCACAAGATAAACGCACAGAGAGCAAAGAGAAATATGACTGTCTTTCGCGAAACAAGTTGCTCTTTAAAAAGGTTAACGATGCCACCGCGCTCTTTTTCTTCCGGAAATTTCCGACAGGTCACATGTGTGGCTGGAAAGAGGTGCTCTCGCATGTGGTTGGTTAAGTGTTGCCACCGGCTATTCAGAAATTATGCTCGAAGGCAGTGATTGGTCCGGTCGCAGAACAGCAAGGTTCAAAGAACGAAGTTGTATACAAAAAACTGTCAAAATGGAAAACATTAGTTTTTTATTTTTCAAAAGTTCTGTTTTGTTTATAATTGAATAATAATAATAATAATAATTATTATTATTACGAATTGATATTTGTAGTGGTAAGAATTCTGGTGGAAAGGGGGTCGGTAAGAAAAATTTTCCTGGTAAATATGTAACAATAAAAGTAGATCTTTTTATCTTAACGAGTAATCTTTTACACACAATGTGTGGAACAGGATGTGGTATTAACAAGCTTCAGGTGAAAAGTAAAATAATTAATTATGTCTTTTCAACTGATTCAAAGTTCTTCGAAAACAATTATTAGAACATCCCGAAAGAATTGCTTTTTAATGAGAAAATATTCTGGTTTTAGTTATATCATCCAAACAAAACACGAGTATTCTATGAAATATTGCATGAGTTCTTAACAATTAAATAAATAAATAAATAATAAACCTACATTGTAATGATTCTTGAGTATTAAGTGAAGATATTCGATTGTTATTAGTCCGCTGTAATCTTTTGTATTCGATATCGCGATGATTACATTCTGACATGACAAAGTTATGGAGTCTTGCAAGAGTCGGGTTTTACAGGACACAAACCTGTCAAAACATTTTCATCAATCCGAACCCGCAATAAATAATTTTAACGACCTGCACCCAAATTTGTTTATACCCGAACCCGACTCAAAACGCAACATTTTTTTTTTTTTTTTTAAACCTGAACTCGGTAACTAAATGAAAATTAATATTTCATCTAAAAATGAGGCAAAACTTTTTTTAAGTTATAAAATACAGTAAATATTTACTGTACAGTAAATTTTTACTGTCTCACTGTTGGTAAATCATTTTGAAAGAAATCAAAAATCTAATTACTAATATACTAAATTTAAAAATTTAAAAATCTGAAAAATAGATTAATAATTATTATAAAAATAATATTTATATATATACATGTATACTTATATATATGCACATACACACGCACCGACGTATAATCCGCAGATCAGTTAAGTCAGTTTTGCACCAGAAATTTTATTAGACAAAAAAAGTCAAATTGTTCGAGCTGTTTCTTTCAAACACTATAGATTTTTCTGTTAAACAAAATTTCTAGTGGAGAAATGACATACCTTAAATGCGGATTATACGTGGAAATTACGGTGTGTGTCTGTGTGTTATATTTATATATTATAAATTTAAGAATTAAGTATCATTATAAAATTTAGCAATTAATAGATACATGATAATACCAATAATACAAAAATAAAATTGATTGTAATGCATTTTAAAATCTAGCACAGAAATTTTATGATTCATTTTTAGATATAGGGTAGGTGCTCCCGTAATTGACATCTATCTCGAAATAATTAATAAATAAGAAAAGTAATAAAATCACATATTTTACATATAAGAATTTTAACATTTTATGCTAAACACTGGAGCATACGGTGCTAATAACTCGTAAAATGAATAACTAGCAGTGTCAAACACTGGAACATAGGGTGCCAATTGCTGATAAAATGAAAAACTGGCAGTGACAATTACTGGAAGATTGAGTGGGAGTCAAATAAAAATTCATAAAAGAAAATAATTGTTATCAAATGTATATATTTTAACATATATGTGGTTCTGAATGTCTTTCATACCCTATGTACTAACTTAAGATTTCTAAAAATATTTTCTGATGACTAGAACATTAAAAACATCAGAGATTGCTCTAAAAGTGTCAATCACTGGTGCACTTACCCTATACACCATTGTACAGTCGGCAGCAAAATTATTGAAACACTAGCAATAATTACTGCTTACAAGATGGGCACCTAATACTGTTTTATTAAATAACTATTTCTCGAGTCATGATCTTAACCCTATACTGTTCATGAAAAAGTAAGTTGATGATAAAAATTAGCGACCAAATTAAAAAAAAAATATACAGTCGAACCTCGTTAACTTGAATCTCAAGGGGAATCAAAATTTTGTTCATATTATCAGTAGTTCATGTAATCAGTAACTGAGAATCTAATCTGTTAGAAATACTGAGAAAAATACGAACATAACAAATACATCAAACAGTACTCTATATTTATTTAAAATTACATTGTAATTATATCTGTTTAATCTGAGGAAAGTGATGTTAAAAGAAAGGTTAAAGTGATGTTATTAAGTGATGTTAAAAGGACAAGTAAAAAAGAAAAAAAAAAGTTTAAATTAAGTTTGTTTTTGTTTGATATCACAGAAATGAAAAATTCCATCCTAAAAAACTAGTATGTGGTAGACACCACGAAAATTTGTTCTATATACGAGTAATTTTACACAAATTCATGCTCTAAAAATTATTTATTAAATTATTATTTATGAAAATTATTTTCCATGATAAATGCAGACGATTTTTATATGACAGAATTATAATACTAAATACCGAAAGAAAGTTAATTTTGTGCCAACATCAGAAGAAGTGAGTTTTTTTTTTTTTTTTTTTAACGAATAAAATCATTAACTTTCTTTTAAATTATCACAGATCTATGGTCCAACCATTCGTTTTAAAGGTATTGACGATATCTTTCGAAAGGTACCCATATTGCAATTTTACATCCCCGGAGGTGAGGGAGGGGGGGAAGCGAAGCTCCTACTTGCATAAACTTGTTTTTCCTAGTTTACTACAACTTTTATCAATATTTCATTTTAATTTCATAAAAACAGATTGTTAAAATTTGGCACTCAGTTTTAACAACATTGTGTATCTCAAGAAGAATTTACAGGGATGAATGGGAAATAAAATGTGTATTGGAAAGTGCCATCATGGAGGTATTTTCATTCGTGAAAATTACCTTCTGAGTACCGGGACAGGATATATGGGTAAACTAAGCTTTTTTCTACAATACATTTATAATTTAAATTATATTTTTATGAATTCTTACCTTGTTTTTGTTTTTTAACTTTGAAGGTCATATACATTGGTTCGAACTTGTACGGTTTTTGAACATAAATATTTCTTTGTAAAAAAAAAAAATAAAAAAAAATCATTATGATTAATCGAAGAAAACTACCAAACAGATTATTAACAATTTCTATAAAAAATTTCTGATAGAAAAAAAAAGTACAAGTTGTCAGCTATGCATATATAATAAGAACCTTCTTCTATTAAGATAAAAGGAATAACACTGGATAGGACTTGTTACGATTTCTGTGCTGTAAAAGAAAAATTTTTACCGTTTTATAAAAAAATTGTCGTTCATGTTAACCGTTAGAAATTTTCTAGGGGACAGCTAAAAAAGTTCATCTTAAGCGAAATTTCACGTTAACCGAATTCATGTTAAAAGGTGAAATAACATTATAGGTCGTATTGGTTTTGACGGGGAATGAAGGATCAGTTCATGTTAAAAGTATTTCACGTTTAAGCCTGTTCATGTTAACGAAGTTCGACTGTATGTGAAAGGTGTGGATGTGTGCTTCAATAATTTTGCTTCCGACTGTATGTATATACATGATGATTTTTCGCTTATTGCTTTTTATCGATATGGCAATTAACTCTCCTAACTTTACCTTACACACACACACACAAAAAAAAAAAAAAAAAAAAAAAAAAAAAACCTCTCTCCAAATTATGAGCGGGGGGGGGGGGGGGGAGTCCAAATTGAGAGTTAAAAAAAAAAAAAAAAAAAAAAAACTCTGTCCAAATTGAGAGAGGAAAAAAAAACTGTCCAAGTTGAGAGTTAAAAAAAAAAATAATAATAATAATAATAATAAACTATCCAAATTAAAAGCGAAAAAAAAAAAAAAAAAAAAAAAAAAACTGTCCAAATTGAGAGTAAAAAAAAAAACTCGGTCCAAATTGAGAGTGGAAAAGAATAAAATAAAAAAAACGGTCCAAATTGAGAGTGGAATAATAATAATAATAATAATAATAATAATAATAAAATGTCCAAATTGAGAGTGAAAATAAAAAAAGAAAAAGAAACTGAAATGTAACTAATGGTAATAATCTTTACTTGGAATCCAATCCCCCTCGTGTAGAATCAAAACTGTATATCATGTCTCAGGACTACACCTCGGGGTGGATCCCAAACCATGGCCAATTTCCTACTGCGTAGCGTTGAACCCACTGAACCTAAACCACAAGTTGGTATCCAGTTATATTTTCTAACTTTGAAATGAGATTAATCGATTAAAATCCAGCATTTTTTAAAACTTTCCATACTTAGGCGGAAGGTGAAAATTGTGATGGCATATGTCTTTAGGCTACCCCTTGGGGGTGATTATTATGTTAAGAGCTCTATCCGATGCTTCTCAGGTTGAAATAGTACTTAATTCTTCAATTAAAGTAAAGAAAGTTTGAGATTAAATTAAAATAAAATAAAACATTTTCCAGCATTATAATATTGCGAGTGAAACTTTTAAATAAATGGATTACAGACTCAACCCCGAAGGTTGATAAAAACATGTTGATGTTGACACATTCGTAGAACTTCTGTCTAAACAATAATTTTAGTTTTTCTTCAAGGAACATTAACATATTCCATTCCCCCCCAAAAACATATCCTCTCCCAAAAAGTAATCATAATGATTTGAGATTTCTTTGTAATAAATAAATAAACTAGTTTTTTTTATGAAGACGATGCTTTGACCTTATCTCCAACATTCAAACTTTCTGCACAAATTAGATATTTGTTTTGAGAAAATTGCTTAAATTTGTTACGGGGGGGGGGGGGGACCAAAATCATCCTGGAGCTTGGGCCCCAGTTGGCCTTAATCAGGTTCAGTTTATATGGTAAAAGGAAACCTGTTTAAGTTTGACACATCCTTTTTATTCACCCATCAATTTTTACTTTTCGAAAAGGAAAATATTCTAATCATGACAATAATTAGACTCTGAGATTTTGGTATATCTATACGTTTTGAGGTCCCCTGAGTTCATTTTTGTTCATATTTTTACGGCGATGTATGTATGTGTGTGAGAGTACACCATAGTGTCTAAATGATTTTGTTCGAATGAGATGAATATTGGCACATATTATAGGTCACCGTAGCACGAACTCAATTGATTTTGGTGAATCACTTGCTCTGTTTTTACAGGGACACAAAGAAAAATTCTTTATCATTATGGCCTATAGGCTCAAAATCTTCGAAGTGCTATAGTGTCTAAATGCCTTACTGCATTGAGCTGAAAAATTATATCGGTCACAGTCGCACGAACTGCATAGATTTCGGTAAATCTACCATTTATAGATTTTTACAGGGACACAACCAGAAATTCTCTATCTTTGTGACCTCTGAGCTCAAATTATCTGAAGTGAAATAGAGTTAAATTAAACAGCTTACAATACAGAAAAAATACTCAAAAACACTATTATAATCTTCTCGTTTATTTATTTAACGATTTCTTTTACTTGAACTTATTTAGACAACCGTTAATTAGTTAATGTTTGGAAAGTCGAGTGGAGTCACTCGACATTTTTTAATTGACTTTCTTTCGGCATTCCGGGTTACATTTTTCTGAAATGAAAATCGCCTGGATACATCATAGAAAATAATTCTGATAAATAATAATTTTAATAAATAACACTGGTCTGCAAAAAAAAAAAAAAAAATAATAATAATAATAATAATAATAAATAGAGTTCCGATACTATTCTTGCTGATTCTTAAGTAAATTGACCTCCTGAATCCGAATATGACTCCTATTTTTCCCAGTCAACCACCGTTTTCTAGAAACACCACCCCTCCCTCATTTTTTCCTCTGTTCGATAATTTTATGGCCATGAACTTGATTTGAAGAATGAAAAAGAATTAATTTAACACCTAAAAACAAAAAATATACAAAGTTTAAAAAACAGATTTAAAAAATATAAGATATGTAATACATAATTTCAGTGGCAAATCCCCCCCCCCCTCCAAGTTTTTCCCTTGTCGAAGATGTACATGTTCTACAATGTTCCAATTCTGTAGCCCCTCAGAAGATATTTAACGGTTAAAATAATCCTTCTTCCTCCTAAAAATCAAATTTATAGCCATGAAATCACCGAAAAATGATAAAAATAGGGGCCGTTCCTAAAAGACGGAGGGTGATAGGGCAAAATGGGCGTCCTATTCGGATTCAGGAGATCATTTTACATAAAAATATGTTAAAATGGTGTCAGAAGCAATTTTCATGCCGAACAGTATAATTTGCACTGTGTAAATTTATATGGGGCAAAATATAAGAAAGTTTTACGACGGTCACGTAGCAGGCAGCACATTAATTTTCAGGTGTCAGGAAAATAGAACCATTCCTCAAAGTGCAGTTTTTTACTTAGAAACCATTACTGAATCAGTCACTCAGAGAGCAAAACCAGGAAAAAAAGATCCGTGGGAATTCTAATTCGAGTGGTTTCATGTGCGAGGAGAAATCGAGTCTTGTAACGGAAAGCATATTTTCATGCGATATCTTATATCATTGAAAGAGTTCAGGTAACCCTTTGATCTCACTGGAGGAGTCTTCGTTTATACTAGGGAAGACAATACTCTGATAGATTACAATTATGGTTTCTTTTACTTTCATCTTCGAATGTCACTTAGTGAATGAAAGATAACGGTAATAGGAAAGATAATACTTCAGCCGGATGGAAGATTATGAGATTAGATCGTAGAATTTTAATGTATACCTAAAAATAATTTTCCTTTTTAGCAGTGGATTTTTATTTATTTATTTATTTGTTTATTTTTACACGAATATGATGATAAGCTGGTATGGTGTGGCTATTACAAAACCTTCTTCTATATAATTCTACACAACAGCATTAGTTTCTGCTTAACATGCGCAAAAGTTTAATCATAGCTTCTCACAGCAAAATTTTACGCATGTAGTTTGGTGCAATTTTAATCAACAGATGTTGAGAAATAGCTACGCGGATAACCATACAATGTAAATCCCCAAAACCACACTTATCCACAATACATCTTCAGGATGTGTCTGGTATGTCTTTTTATCCCTAAGATATTCTGGGGAGATGTACTGTTAGGGTAATAACAGCGCAACCTGTCGGCCGATATATTCCCAAATTATCAGCGTTCTGTTTCTTAATATTTATATCTCATATGAAGCTTGGCGCATTTATATGCCATAGAAATTGAGAAGTTCAGATTTAGATCTTCATTCACGGGGTAAATTGCAGCATAGAAGCGCTACCTGCCAGCCGATATGTACTCAAATTAAATCAGCTTAGTGTTTTATAAAGACCCTAGCATACGCCAAGTTTTTTGCAATTATATGCAATGAGACATAACCTTCTTGTTCACGGTGAAAATTACAGAGTAGCCGCGCCACCTGTCGGCTGATACGCATCCAAATTCAATCAATTTAACATTTCATTAAGACACTCTTACATATCATGTTTTCTTCGATTTTACGTAGTGGAGCCTGAGATACAACCTTCCATTAAAAGGAAGAAAGTGCAATATAGCTGTGCCCCCTGTTGAGCTATTTGCACCAAAAGTTGATAGACACTAATATATGTCATACTACATATAAATTTATATGAAATTCTATGGCGCAATTACTGATATACAACTGACTCAAAATTTTTGTCTCACACAGGCACACTGATATAGAGATAGACGGACAGACAGACATTGTCTAAAAAGGGTCAAGTCGTGTTCTGGACCGCTCAAAACGTGTAAATCTGTCGAAAACTGGAAGTTGAAAATTTTTATGAATCCAATGCTTTCTTCTATTGCATACAGAAGTAAAAAATGTAATGAGAAGCGTATGAAACGAAAATAGGAAAAGAAATAGCTTTCATTTTGTTCAGAATTTATGATTTCAACTCTAGAAATTTTAAAATGTATGAATTTTTAATTATTTCATTTTAGGATAGTCATTCTGATTTTTTATGACTAAATCGGTAATAGGTAAATATGTGGTTTTGAAAACGCATGAAATAATGACGAGGTTGGGGATCTATTTCGCTTAAAATTAAATAGATAAAACTTGGTATGTTTAAAATATATGAATTTTAATTACTTAATTGTCAGGTATTGTATATCTTACTCGTATAATAGCGTAATATCGTGAAATTTATACAAGGAGAGATGAATAGTCTGAAAGAGAGAGCAGATCAGTGTTTGAAATTGGTTATATTCGGTTTAAAACCAAAACCGTAGGCAAGGGGTCGCACATTTGTCGAAAACTTTTGAGTTACACTTCAGTTTTTAACAATCAAATTTATGTAGTGGAGTTTGAACTCCCTTCGAAAATTTTTTTGGCTACAACCTGTAATCATGTTCGAATTTCAGCTGCATTTAAAATCTAGATTCGTGTTCAAAATTAAATCTTCAAATGTTAGTAGCTTTTAAAACTTTACTACTTCTCTTTCTCTGCCCCCCCCCCCCCACTTCTCTCTCTCCTTTTCTTAAGACAAAACTGTTAAAAAAATGCAACTTTGCTGCTAGAAATTCTCTGTAATTACAGAAAAATACGTTTTGTCAACGTAATTTTTCCGTACTTTACAACTTTTTCCTCAAATTACAGACAATTTCTGGCAAAAAAGTTGTATTTTTTTAACAGTGAACGGTTTTCACAGGCTTATTATTAAACTCAATGTTTAATATTTTGTACATTAAACTTACTATTTGCAAACGGAACTTTGTTGTTGTTTTTTTTTTTAATTTTTTCTGTATTAAATTAACGCGTTAGCGCCCAGTGTCCTCATTTGAGGACAGCTAATAAAATGGCACGTATGTTTTTTGCGGTTTCTTGGAATGATTTCTGCTTTTTAGTGACAGTTTACAGCGTCACTCTAAATGATCCCTGAAAGTTTTATGTGCCTACTATTAATTATTATTTCATAATTTGGATAGTCATTTTATGATTTTTCATTTGTCGCACATATCTTTGCTTTTTGCGCAGGTATACCAGCTTAAATCAAGTTGAATAATAATATATGTTATAATACTTTACTTTCGAGATCTTTGTCAACATATAATAGGAAATTAATCTGTTATCTCAAAGTTTTTCGATCTCGAAGTTTTCTCGCTAGAACATTAAACGTCAATAAATGACGATAGGCTTTAAATTTAAAACTATCAGAAGAGTTGTTTAAGATAATATATTTTACTGTCAGTTGTCTATATTAATTTAGAAGTGAAATAATCAGCTAATAATATTTTGCAAAAATAGATAACGCTTTAATTGATTAATCGAATTTTAAATGCTACCTACACGTTTTAATAGAAAAAAAAATGCTATAAACAAACTTCTGAACTTTGATGCGGAAACATTTAACTTTATTGGAAAGTGTTAGAAAAAACTGCTAACTCGTATCGCAAATGTGTGAAAAACAAATTTAAACTGTTATCAGAAATAAATAAAAGGGAAAAAAAAAATATATATATATATATATATATGTAAATAATCCTTTAGAAGAGAGGCTTCAATGGAGGAAATTCACACTGTTCAAATATCTTATTTAAACATCCTTTGCCGCTATAGGGTATTTATATAGAATGTTTCAGTGACGGTTGCAATGCATATTTGTAAGAAAAGCGAGTGTTTAAATATTAATTAAAGGTTGGAGATTTATGACAGATGAAAATTATTATTATTATTATTAAATAAATACAGAATAAAAAAATAAGGAGATAAAAAATGCACTTAGTTCATTTTTCACATTTTTTAGATGCAAAGTAAATTATTCAGAACATTTTTAAATAATAAATATTTGGAAAACAGAAACTAATTTAATGATTGAGAATTTTCGAAATGTAATAATAATAATAATAATAATAATGGGGGGGGGGGGAGTTATATTAGGTAATGAGCCATTCTTATGGCAAATTCCCCCATAGTATATCTTAGTGCTTTGGTTTCAGTGATAGAAGGATCGTAGTAAGATTTCTCATAATAGTCGGAAACTTTTATGACACAAGCAAATAATTTTTAAAATGTCGACATATCATGTAATTTCTAATTTAATTTGTGTTGAAAATAATATGTATATATACATACATATATATATATATATATATATATATATACATATATATATATATATATATATATATATATATATATGTTGTATTGTAATCTTTATATGTAAAATTTTCGTGTCACGGTGTTTTTCCTAAACTAATGAACCGATTTTAATGAAATTTTGCACACTGTGTGTAGTTTGGTCCAACTTGAGAGATAGGATAGTTTTTAATTTCAGTTTATAGTCACAATATTTTTTTATTGCAAATTGTTTGTTTATTACATGACAAAGGGTTATAATTATCTCTGAGTTCCCTAAGTTTAATTGTTGCCAAAAAAAAAATTACGAGTTAATTTCTTTCGACATAAAAATAAATAGTACATTTAATCAAACGTGAACGTTAAAGAATTATGAAAAGTTAAATTAAGCATCTCACAAAAATTGACGTCATAATCACTCTAAAATTTTTATACACATTGAAAAAGTGCTAATGTAGTTCTATACACAAGCAAAGTGTTACGTCACTGACCGTCTGTAGAGCCAAGAAAAAGATTTCCTATGTTAATCGTCCATTGGATTTTTTGAAAAAAATTATTAAAATTCGAGGAAAATTATTTCCCTATTTTAATCCCCATATTTGGGTAGATATATATTAGTTATCGTGTGCATGGGTTAGATTGAATTATTTTGCTGTCAAATTGACAAAATTTTAATTTGAAATTTCAAAATTCTGTCGTCCTTGGAGTTTTTTATTTGTATTTGACGATTAAAAACATAACACATTTTCGTAATATGTATTGTACGAAATATTGTTTCATATTATTCATTACTCTCTTAATATAAGTTGTTAAAATAACCATGATTTTTGAAAGGAATTAAAGATGGTCGCCAGATAATTTGGCGATATTTTTTTTTTTTTTTTCACCAAGGATGACAGATATGAAATCCGCTGCAACATATTAGTATCTTTTATCAGATACTTTATTTAGACATTTGAAAACAATTTGACTTCAAATTATGATAGAATATTTATCATTTTCCTTTTAACTAGTATATTAGTTGGATATTTATTGTGTAAATATCAACCTTCAAAATGAAATGTCTATGTTTTCAATCGAATATGGAAGTTTGCCATTTTTTGTTTTCTAGAGTTTTGAAATTTAAAATTCAAATTTTATCACTTTTACAGCATAAACAACTTAATCTAACGCATGCAGACGATAACTAATACATATCTATACCCAAATATGGGGATTAAAATCGTAAAATAACTTTCCTCGATTTTTAATAATTTTTTACAAAAAATCCAATAGGCGATTAACATAGGAAATCTCTTTCTTGGCTCCACAGAATGTTAGGGACGTCATAACTTCAACAGAAATTTTAAAAACATGGTATATAAAAAGTTTTTTTTTTTTTTTTTTTTTAAATCGTATAATTATTTTTATTTTAATCCTCAATGTTTCCCATCTTGATTAACTTGAATTTACTATTAAAATTTTGACATACTCAAAATCTTCTCATCACTTCGTTAAAAAATATTAATATTTTCCAAAATCTTCTTCTATTTAAAATGATACCTGTATTTACTTTAAACACCCAATATTTCATAAGATATCCTATTTTAAAGTTTTAAAATATTTATAAAATTTACTTATTTTTCTGGCTTGGACATATTGTTTTCCTTTTTATAACTTCAGCTGTTTTCATCTTTAAAATATTTAAAATGATGAGATCATTTTATAATAAAATTATTCATAATAGCATATAATATATTTTACTCCTCCATAAAAATTGATTTTAAAATCGTCTGCTTCTTTTATACTTTTATTTTAATAGAATTTTAATAAAAATTAAATTTACATATTAGACATTTTAGCATTTTAACCCAAAATAGCTTTAGACATATCATATTTCCCTCATCCATAAAAATTGATTTTTAAAATCGTCTGTTTCTTTTATACTTTTATTTTAATCCGAGTTTGTAATTGTCGATAGGTGGCGCTTTTCCAACTTTTGTTGTTAGTAAATAAAATAGCCACGTGTATTTAATATTGATCTATTTGTGTTACTACTTAATATTCGTGCTATAATTTCTCCGCCATTACATCATGGAAAATCGATTGCTCTTGAAAAAAATATTTCAGTTTATTCAAAGTTCGATCGGAATTAAATGTTTAACTGGAGCTCAACAAATATTAGTTTCAAATAATTTGATTCATTCTTTACTGAAATTTTAAATTTGTCAGATTTGTAAATTTAGAAATAAATGGAAGCTTAATTCTGGATTTCTTGATCCTTTGGAGTTACACTGTGGCATACAACAGTATGTGTTATCTTTTTCACCGGATTTATTCATTTTTATTCAATAAATATATGTGAAACTAAACATCGAATATACAGCAAGCAATGGCGTCTCGACGAAAGTCGAAAGCTATTCCTGTTAATTGTAATTTCACTTTAACCCACCAAAGGGCGAGCATTTCATTACAATCGCGGATAGAATTTTGATATAATTTAATTTATATATTAGTCATTTTAGCATTTTTATCCTAAGTAGCATTAGAAATAATATATTTCACTTCTCCATTAAAATTTATAAGACCCTACAATATAATTAATTTGTGCTTAATATCAACTCTTAGAAAATTTTTATAAATCGTTTCTAAATTTTGACCTAAGGTTCAAATCTCAACCCTGTGGGTTTTTACATCGGCTACAACGTTTTCGTCTTTATTCCGAATAAAGACGAAAACCCACCCAATTATATTTACGAATAAATTATTCGTAAATAATAATTTGACTGTATTGAATAGTTTACTGCAATATAATTCAACGTATAACTTAGCCACAGCAACGCGTGGCCGGATCTGCTAGTATATGTATAATTAGCTACTTGTATAAGATACAGTTTCATATTTTTTCGCTACTTAATTGTAATTATATTTATTGATGATCAATCTAAATGTTTGTTTTTCCATTTATGTCTGTGTTAATTGCTTAAAAAGCTTAATCTTATCGTCTCTTATATATTAATCTTGTATTGGGTTCAACAACACTCTTAAATTATTCTTGCTTCTTGTACAGTCGAAGGGGGGGGGGGGGGGGTTGCAACACTCGACGTAACTTCGTTGCTAATCGAAGCACAAAAATGCAGTAGGTATCATTCGACGGCAAATTGTGAGTACTTTTAGAAAATGAAATGAAATTTTGAATTGTGGGTCGTCTACATATTAAAATGCTTACTAACTTTGATTTTTTTTTCAATGGTAACACCCTATTTATATTTTATATTTGAATTTCTGGGGTCTCGGCAATGCGAAAAAGTATATTGGTTGTGTATTTTACTTTTTTTTTTTTTTTTTTTGTAGAGTTATAGGCGTTCAAAGTTTGAACGTGCTAATGTTAAATTACTATCTCAAACTTTTATTAATAACTTCACAAAAAATAACTCTATAGATATAATTCTTTTTTTACGAGATACAGTGAAGAAACCTAAAGATAATCCATGATAACTTTTGATTCTGAAAAATATTAATAAATTCAAAAAAAAAAAAAAAAAAAAAGAAGAATTGTGAATTATGACGTACATTAATTTTTATATAAAATGAATTCTAATGCTGAAAAACACAGGTGTGCAAATTTGCATCTCATTCCAGTCATTAGTTTTCGAGATATAAATAAATCTTTCCTTTGGACAGTTTTTCGACATGGCAATTAATTTTTTTTTAATTGACTAAAGTATGAAATTTAGGTGAAAACACTTCATTTTAATTCATTTCAGTCATTTTAAAAAGAACGTAACCCAGTTTTACGGTCAAAAAATGAGATAAAAAATTAATTAAAAATTAAAATTAAAAAATAAAAATAAAAATTTTATAGATAGAAATTAATAGTCCTCAGTAATAAACTAAATTCTGTCTTTGACAGAATTTTAATTTTAATTTATTTATTTATTTATTTATTTATTTATTTATTTATTTATTTATTTTGTGCGTGTGTATGTGCATACACAATGAGCAAATGATGCGTTGAATAAACAAAACTGTTTGTTTATCCAGCAATAGCAATTTATTTAAATCAATAAAATATTCTGTTGATTAACAAATATTGATTGAATTAAAAAAAATCTATATATTTGTTTATTCAGCAATTCATTAAAATCAGCAAAATATTTTCTTGATTTAAACAAATATTGATTGAATTAAAAAAAAAAAAAAAAGTTTATTTATTTAGCAATTTGTTTAAATCAATAAAATATTTTGTTGATTTAAACAAATAATGATTGGATAAACAAAACTGTTTGTTTATTCAGCAATTTGATTATCAACAAAATATTCTGTTGATTTAAACAAATATTGAATGAATAAACTCATTTTTTTTTTTTTATTCAGCAGTTTGTGTAAATCAAGAAAATATTTTGTTGATTTAAACAAATATTGACTGAATATACAAAATTGTTTGATTTAAACAACAAAACAATTTTTTACGGTTAACAAAATTTTTATTGAGACCATATCAACAAAATATTTTGATGATTTAACAATTTTTCTTTTTTTACCTTAACAAAATATTTTTATCTGTATAATTCTTAGCTATCATATTATTCATTTCATTTGTCGCCGTTTTTTTCCTTTTTTCTGTCTTTCTTTTTCTTTCTTTCTTTTTTTAATATATATATATATATATATATATAACTAGCTTTGCCCTTGTGTTTAGGAGTTTTAGTTTCTATTTTAGTTATGACATTAAGCGAAAGGTGAACATTCTTCATTGCAAAGAAGGAGATCAAGAAACCCAAGCAGCGGTCAAACTCATTAAATCTCTCTTATCGTGTCCATTCTTTACAAACCGAAGTCATCATCTGTATGGGAAAACTAGAGAAAAATAGAAAGATAACCAGGGATCACCAGACTTGTAATCTTGCTCTAAAATGCCAGCTAGAGTTCAAAAAGTGGCAGTGAAACTTGCGTCTATTGTTGTTTTGATGGGTCTTAAAAATTAAATGTGGTCTAAAAAATTTTTTAATTCGGAGAAGGACATGGAACTCTGTCAAAAATTTAAATTACCTCTTTTTTCATTCCGTCCTTTATTAAAAAAGAAAGAAAGAAAAATAAAACGTATAATTTTAAACTTAACCTTTGTACTTGAATTTACAGTTTGGAATAAGAGTTCACTGACTATTCATCCCGACATAAATGGAAATGGTATAGCAAACAACCTCATGATCATTAACTTTAATGACAAAGTTAATATGTTGTTAAAAGGACATTAAATTTTTACTGACATGAATACCACATGACTTCTTTGTACGGCTATTTACTAATCTATATATATATATATATATATATATATATATATATATATATATATATATAAAGGATTTGAATCCTTACACTACATGCATTCCACTGTGAATCCTAAAAATTTCTCCATGGTCAATGCTATTTTGAACTAATTAACTGTGGATCTAACTGCTAACTGATTGTTACATTTTTACATGTGCGACGTTTATTGCTTCAATTTCATTTAGAAAGGTTAAAGTAATCTTATTCTTTTACAATTTTATGGGTTTTATTTTAATCTTACATTTAAATGGTTATGGTTTTTCATATTTAGGTAATGTTTTTATTATGATCGTCGTTTTATTATGATCTTCGTTTATATGTATTGACTATGTCTATTTCTTTTTTGAGTTGTGTTCATTTCAAATATTTTATTCAGTAAGTTGAATTTTTGTATTTTTATTTTAATCTTAATTTTATATGGTTTTGGATTCTCATATTGGGTTATAGTTATATTTTTATATTCTTCTTTAATGGATTTTCTATGGGTGTTTCGGGCCTGCGAACAAAGAAATTCTTAGCTTTTGCTTTCTTTGTTACAGAAAAACATCCATATTTTAGCATATTTGCATTCTACCAGGCCTTTGACAACGTTAGAATGCAAATAATGCTTTTTTTCTCATTCCAATTTCCAATATTTATTTCGATTTTTCTTTAATTATTCTTTGATTTGATATTGGTAGTCTCAGCTTGTGATCCGAGGAATTGTTTTGATACTGAAGTTGAGTCGTCTTTAAATTTCATAAAAACATTTTGCACTGATTATATTAATGTATTTCTATATATATATATTAATTTTCTTTTTATTTTCTTTTACCCATATATAGTAAAGAGAGAATACTTTATAAGTCAAATTTTACAGACTAAGATTTTGCTATAATTACACGTTTCGGGGTCCCTGAATTTGAAAATCGTATTTTTAGCGGTTCCTTTATGCGCTTAAAGCATACCCATTTTAATTCAACGCCAAAATGACAGCAAAAATTTAAAATCCGCCAAGGGGCTCCTATGCTATCAAAGAAATTTAAAAAAATGAATATAGTAACCGAAATGCTAGGGAATGAAACACAGTTACTACATGCCTTTACGTGGAAGAATAGATTAAAATAACTCCTGTCGTAATAACTTAAATTCAGTTTCGTGCAGAATTTGATATCTATTACTTAGAAAACAAAAATAGGCTTAGGTTAGGTTATTTAAAAATAATAATAATAATAATAATTTTGTGCAGTTAACCAAACAGATTTGCATAGATTGAACTAAAGAGTCACTATTTATTAATGGACAATTTGATAAACTACGTCATAGATCTCTCTGTAAACAGCCAATGATCGACCAATATGCATAATCAACAAAAATGTTTAGTTAAAACAGCAAAATAATTTGGTTCTGGCCAACGAGATATATAAAGTAGAGTGATAAATGGTAACTCCTGAGAAGGTCCAAGATGAGTCATGTGACATGCTTTCCTTGCACATGCGTATTCGGTGGTTTCCTTGGTAACAGCTCATTTTCAGTACATTTCTATGGCAACGGTTTCAATGTTTTTGTTTACTTTACGTAGTTTAATATTCTTTTGTTCTGAACCATTTTGATTTTGATTTTACTTCTTTTTTATTTCGTGTAGTTGAACTTTAACCGACAAAATGCTTAAAAATAGTTGAAAAATTATTATTTGTTGTTAAATTTAGCTCTTTAAAAGTTTAAATTTTCTTTTATAAACACATTTAAACTTTGTGGGGAAACGATGAAAAAAAGGTATTTTATTATTTATTAAAATGTGAAATATATGTAAAATTATTTTAAAAGCAATTTATTTCGGTCATAGGACTGTCATGTTACCTAATAATAATAATGATAATTTGTTGAACTGATATTTTAAATGCCAAAATAGCGATAAAGGGCCAAACACAGCAACCTATTCGAGCATGTCACGTGATTCATCTTGAACCACGGAAAGCTAATCCTTCATCCATTGAATCAGCACTCTAATTTATATATCTCGTTGGTTCTGGCTAACAAAAATTTGTTGAAGCTATATCAAAAATAAATAAATAAATAACGAAGCCTCTTTCTATTTTCTAAGTAACAGATATAAAATTCTATACGAAACAGAATTTAACAGCAGGTCTTACTTAATATATTCTTTCTTATAAAGGCATGCAGTAACTATGTTTCATTCCTCAGCATCGGTTACTATTTTCATTTCTTAAAATTTCTTTGGTATAACTTTAGCAAAGGAACTTCTTGACGACTTTTTAAATTTTGCAGTCATTTTGACGACGAATTAAAATGACTATCGCAATTGCGTAAGTAAAGATCTTGGAAAGAAATGTCTGACACGGAAACATTCAAAAAGTGTCGTCTTCAAAAAATATTGAAAAAAAAAAATGTGATTCTACTCTTTATAAAGCACCAGAAAGTGAAAAAATTATCGGCTGAAATGAATTACAGCGACCACAAAAAATTATCAAAATTAAGCGTATTTGGCGATTTCACATTGTTAGGCGATTGATTTTGAGTACTTGGCGGAGAAGAAAAACACGGTTCTGTTCGTACACGGCAATCTCAGTGCTAGCAAACTTATCGCCTAACAACGCTAAATCGCCAAAAATGTTTAATTTTGATAATTTTTTGTGGTCGCTGTAATTCATTTCAGCCAATAATTTTTTCACTTTCTGGTGTTTTATGAAGAGTAGAATCACATATATTTCTTTCAATACTTTTTGAAGATGACACCTTTTGAATTTTTCCTTGTGAGCTACATTGGCGCCAAATTTCAAATTTCGCCAAGGGATTGTACTAAAGCTGTTCCATTTCTTTAGCACAATTTTTTCAATCTTTCTTTTAATTATTAAAAAAAAAATGCTTGTTATCAACTTTTTGATTTTTTATTGAGTAGTTTTCAAGTTATGCGAGTTACAGCACATGAATCATGAAAACTTTTGATACATAGCTTCTATTGTTTTAGTAAATTTTTAATAGTCAAATTTATGTCACAAAGTTTGTTTACTTTCGGAAATTTAATTTTTAAAATTAAATTTAAGCTTTTTCCATTTATTTTAATTTATTAGAAATCGCCATCATTGTTTTAGAAACTTTAACTGTATTCGCAGTAATTTCAAAAATGTTTATTATAAATATTTTAAAATTAATTTCTTAGTTAACTAATGACATCATATCTGTCTGAAATCATAATAAATGCATGCTAGTTAAACTTACTTTAATTTTTTTTTTCAACATAATATATAAATAGTAATAATAATACATAATATATATATTTCTATACTGAAGCTTTTCAATTTCTTTAGTACGAATTTTCTCAATTTTACTTTAATTATTTAAATATATATATATATTTGTACGTTCATTTTTGTTTACGATATAAAATTAAATGTATTTACTTATATATTTATTTATTTTTGGCATCTATTTTTTTTTAATCATTTTAAAATTAAAATGGGGATTTTATTTAATTTCTTCTGAACAGATTATTGGATTGAACTAAAAAATATGGCGTTAGATACATTTTTTGTCCTGATTAATATATATACAAATTTTCTATAAAATCTAATTATCTCGACCGATACACTGACAAATTTTCAATTATGTATATGTAGATAAAAAAAAAAGTGTTTGCACGTTCATAAATAATGTGTAATACTGGAAAGGGCGAAAACGGAAAATTGTTGTCGGAAAGAAATTACGACCTGACGTACTGAAAAATTAGTGGACACCTTGTATCTGAAAAAAAATATTTAAAAAACAATTTATTTCGGTCATAGAATTGTCGTGTTACCTACTAATAATGATAATTTGCCGAACTGAAATTTTAAATGCCAAAATAGCGATAAAGGGCCAAACACAGCTATCTATTGGTTTCTGTCATGTGATTCAAATTGAACCACGGAAAACTGATTATTTATCCATTGAATCAGCTCTCTACTTTACTTATTTCGCTGGATATTAAACATTCCTTCTATCAAAATTTATTATAAGGGAAAGTAGTTTGATAACCTCACCAGATTATAAAATAATATGATGAAAATAATATGAATAATATGAATAATAATAGTAAATAATATGAAATTTATCATATCTTTACACTATTAATTTTCATTCAGAATAATTTTTAAAATAGAAGGCAGGTAGTTGCGAAAAGAAAACTTGCATTGGCTAACAGAACATTGGAATTCATAATGTAAACACTTATTCTTATGCAAGGCTATAAAATATTAAAAACGTTTCTCATAGTTTATTGTTTTTTACAAGAATCTGGCAACGGTATGAAGATAATTGTCTGCTTGGAAGACATAAATAAACGTGCATTTGCCATGCGCAGTATTAAATGGAAATTCTAAACAAGAGAAACATTTTCTCATTCCACATAAATTTTCCTTTTTTGTTTGAGCAATACATTTTCAGATAAGGAAAAATTTTAAATACTTGTCATTTTATGTATTATTTAGTACTTGACGGAATTATTCGAATTTTAATTTTAGTATAAATACACTACGAAAAAGTTTGTTTATGTAGATTATTATTCATTTTTTTTTCTGTTTTCTTTCTCTCTCTCTCTCTCTCTCTTTTTCCTTCACTTTTTATTATCCAAATATAGTAGGCACAAAACTGATTATGGGCGGAACTTTCGAAATTGAGTTTTGCTATTTTTACACGTTTCTTGAGGTCTTCTGAATACGAAAATCAGGTTTTTAGCAGTTGGTCTGTGTGTCTGTTATCAGCATGTCTAAATTTCGTATTCTTAATTTGTATTATATGAGGAAATTTTTCTTTGAGATCGGACAAATGATTCGTATTCAAGGACGTACTAAAGTATTCAAATGCATTAGTCAACGTGTGAAATTTAAGGTAGATACACTTTAGTACGTTTAAATTGCTTTAGAGAAGATGAAATTAAAACATAATTTGTATGGAATACGATACAAAATGATACAAGCAATATGATATGACATTATCTTTCATTTTTAAGGCTGCACAATTTTTTTTTTTTTGATATTTCAGTTCTATGTTTGGAAAAGGACCATAGTGCCAGTGGCGGATTTAAAGGGGGGGGGGGCTAGGGGGCTGAAGCCCCCCCCCCAAAAAAAAAAAAACACTGACATTCACAATTGAATATTGCAATTGTAAATTTTTTATTGGTCTAGAATAACACTTTGAAAAATCTTAGCCCCCCCCCCCCCAAAAGTCAAGTTCTGGATAAGCCACTGCATAGTGCATCACTTATTTCAAGTTGTATCATAATTTTCTTTTATTTATTTCATTTCTCTCTCTCCATCACATAATGTATCTATAATATCTATAATATCTATCTATCTATCTATCTATATATATAAAATTAAAATACACTTTTTGGTGCGAAAATAATTTTCAAATAATATACAGTGCTACTCAAAATTAATCAAATAATTTTCAAAGAGTGGCATGAACGGCAATTCTACAAATGATTAGATTTTTTATTTTTATTTTTATTTTTATTTTATTTTTTAATCTAACAGCTGTCTTAAACTTTTTATGAATACATACTGCTACAATCCATACGCAGAGTTGAAGGAAGCCGTAGCCCTCTCATTTCAAACTATTTTAAATTGTAATAATATGCCTACAATAATATAATGTAAGGGAAAGTAGCGTGAGTGTCACAGCAGATTAATTCTATCAACATAAAAGAGCATATTGAACTAGTAAAAATTCTGAATATAAACTTTTGGTGAATTTACATGTTTTTGGAAGTATTTCAAATTCTGTCGTAATTGAACTAAACATGACTATTTTTTGGTTTTGGATTTCGTGTTCTAGCTTGGAAAGGAGATATAAGAGGAACTGGCATATGCGACCTATCAGCATACAGAGTAAATGAAATTAACTGTTAATAAGTACAAAACTTTGAATAAACACCATAAAATGCAAGAACTCGCAACACTTGTTTCGAGTTGAAAGAAGACACGACCCTTCGTCAGGCGAACAAAGTAGGCACGAGGGCCGAAATGCAAACAAAGCGGCAATGCACCTTACATTTCAGCACTTGTGCTTACTTTGTTCGCCTGACGAAGGGTCTTCTCTTCTTTCGACCCGAAACAAATGTTGCGAGTTCCTGCATTTTATGGTGTTTATTCAAAGTTTTGTACTTATTACTTTAAAACGCTAGTTCTGTAGCGTTTTTTTTGTAATTCTGTACAAGGAAATTGGCTGTTGTCTATTCAAGATGGCTGCCGCTATAACAGCGCTATCTCAAGAGCCATATTGAATATACCAAAATATTGGCTAGTACTGCGTTACTTAATGGCTTCTGAGGTTACAATTTTGGCTTCATTTTTTATTACCAAGTATGTCATCTCCTCGTATATAATACCTCCGAGGGTTGTTTCATTGCGGTCATTTTTTGCATATTAAGGGTCATTAGATTGGGACCCATGGCTTAAAATAGATTCCGAAACACTTATTAATTCGGTGCATGAAACGGAATTCGAACTTTGCACCCGGCGACCGAATGTTAGTGCTCTAACCATTCAAAAATCTGTTTAAATATCTTTTTTTATCCAAATGTTGCACCGTTGTCCAAAAATTGATGTAGAATTTTAACATTGAAGAGTGAAGATTGGATTTCGGTGAATAATGGCCAAACGGAAAAGCCAGACAAAATGGCCAACTTTAGACATGCAAAAAACATTTATCTACTCACACTTTCCAGTAACGACTTACAAGGAAACATTCAAAAGGTGTCATCTTCAAAAAGTATTGAAAAAAATATATGTGATTCTACTCTTCAGAAAACACTAGAAAAAAAAAATATATATATATAGGCTGAAATTAATTACAGCGACCACACAAAAATTACTAAAATTAAACATATTTGGCGATTTCACACTGCTAGGCAATTGATTTTGAGTACTTGGCGGAGAAGCAAAACACGGTTCTGTTCAGACACGGCAATCTCGGTGCTAGCAAACGTATCACCTAACAGCGCTAAATCGCCAAATATGCTCAATTTTGATAATTTTTTGTGGTCGCTGTAATTAATTTCAGCCGATAATATTTTCATTTTCTGGTGTTTTATGAAGAGTAGAATCACATATATTTTTTTCAATACTTTTTGAAGATGACACCTTTTGAATGTTTCCTTGTTAGTCACGAGTGCAGTTAGGGAACCAACAAAAAATTCAGAAAAGCTAAAATATTTTGGATTACCCTGTATGAATGGATTACCCTGTATGAAAAATAAAGTTACAAATTGCAACATCACGCATGTTTTCACTTAGGGCAACTGAACCAACAGTAGACACTCTAAGGACACTTTTAGATTTTCTTTTTAATTTAATTTTTTTATTTTGTATGTGTGTGTGTACCATTTTTAATTTTAGAGACTGTAAAAATAATCAGTTTCAAATCGACATTTTATTCAAAACTAAAAAGACTTCTTTTCTTTTTACATATGAATATGTGAATGAAGATGATAAGTGCATTTTAACCAGCTACGTGTCTAACAACCATTTTTGAAATTAGTTCAGCAATTTCCAAAAAAAAATTATGGAGCGAACGCTAAAGGGTTAACAGGAGATCATCAAACGTAAATAACGATTTAGATTTCAGCAGCTCAATAAAAACTGAAAAAAAGCTTCAGCTTTTATCTAAAACAACATAATAGAGCAGCAGTTACTCTCGATGTCAAGATTTACCCCTCCCCCCCCCCCCCCCAAAAAAAAAAAAAATAAATAAATAAATAAATAAATAAAACAAAATAAAACAAAATGTAAGTCAGTAAGGCGTTTCGCAACTGTCATGTAAAATATCAGTTCTGATGTGATTCCACATCATAAACAAATTGCTTGCACGCAAAACGTGAAGAATGCGGGGAATCAAGATTGGAAGCGCATTCTTTTTTTCACATCAAACACAATAACATATTACGTTTAGAATAATTTTGTGCCATAAAATTTGATATATTATTCTCACGCAGACGTGAAAAAAAGCGGCAAAGCAGGCAAGCGGCGCTTCATCTCGGCCAAGTATAATCAATCCGAATGTTTTTCAAGGTCCAACTAAATATACCGTTTCGTGAAAATCCGAGCACCAGTAACAGCCCACAAAAATGTATGTTGCACGCAGACGTTTTCTTAAAAATATGAAATCGTGTTCAGGATATAACATATCCGGACTATTATATTTTCTAGTCTACTTCGAGAACTTTATTAGTATGCAAGAATTCCTGAGTTTACGAAAAACTTTTGTTTAAGATTAAAGGTACTTATTAGCTGTTATAGGAATTGCTAAATATTAAGTACGTGCAAGTTAGAAATTTGAGTTACATGAAATTCCGTCAATTTGATTCAACAGTAAAATCAAATTATTGGCAAGTATTTTTATTTATTTATTTTATTATTATCAATATCAACCAGCAGTTGAATAAAAATTTAAGCTCAGTCAAAAAAGAAATGATGGCTATTTTTTTTTTACAAAATAAATAAATAAATAAAATAAAACAAAAAATTAAATCTCGCTCCTAAATATTTCTACTTTGAAACACCAAGTAAAAAAAATGAATAATTAGAAACGAAATGTGTAGCATTTATTAGGGGGCGTCCATTAATTACGTAAGGCGTTCAAGGAGGGGGGCGGGGGGTCGAGACGAATCTCACCCAATCTCACGTGGAGGAGAAGGGGGAGGGTCTCAGCAAATATCACGTAATTTTTTCCCCGCAATAAACAATGTAAAATTGCCAGAAAATTGAGTTAAATTCAAGTAAAATATGTTTCTTGACTTAGATATGGCAAAATCTGACACAATAATATTTATCGTAGTTATCCGATCGCCGCGAAGCAGCACAGTAGCCTTTCAATTGTTTTAAGGCGCCACCGGTCAGCCACACGCGCTACTCGACGAATGTTGCAGCGTACGAGCCGAGTTACAGCTTCGCTCGGACAGGTTCCAACTAGGGTGCCTATATTATCTTATCGAGGCACCCTAGTTCCAACCTGATTTGTTTACACCCGTAAATATTTCGTTACACGACGACTCTGATTTGTTTCTATTTAAAATTTAAGTATTTTATAGTTCAATTGTATTACTGTTATTCTAGACTTCGATCTATGCAATCTCAAAAACTAGTCTTAACTAGTCTTCAATAAAAATAATAAAGCAAATTGTATTTTTTGAAATAAATCCAACGCATTTACAGTAAAAGTACGAATTTTGAAAAATCTCACGTGAGATTAGTGGAGGGGGAGGGGGGGGGGCGAGCCAAATCTCACGAAATCTCACCAGGGGAGAGGGGGGGGGGTCGAAAAATCGTCAAAACCGCCTCACGTAATTAATGGCCGCCTCCTTAACCCTTTACAGCGCACTACACTTTAAAGTTGATTTCAACAAAAAAAGTTGTAGGCTATCTACTTAGGTCTAAAGGAGTACACAGGTATAATTTTGTAAAGATAGTACTTGCCGTTTGGAATGTGTGGGTGTTCCATCAGCGGGAACACTGCGCCACTAGAGCTCTGAAAAGTGCGTCTAAGAGCATCGCAGTGACGCGCGTAAATGAGTAGAAGATTTTGCATGTGAATTAAAAAACACTGTATTATACCTGTGTAGTAGATTTAGCATGACCCATGGTGCATCACCGGGAGGCCTGCTACTCTACACCCCATTCCCCCCTCCCCCCCCCAAAAAAAAAAAATCTTGGTTATATGATTTTTTTATGAAATAATTTGATATTTACAGTTAGCATACATATATACAAGTCCTATGTGCAAAAATATTTACAATTAGTCTATTTTTTAGCTTCATGAAATTTTTGGAAGCACGTCATATTCTTTTGGTATAAGCACAAACCAACATTGCAGGTTTTGCACATGAAACTAGTTTTGTGCGGTTGTTTTATTTTTTATAAACAACCAACCCTTCCTCGCAGCATATGATAGCTTGACGTCATTCCCTCCAAACAGAGGAAAACGGAGCACGTAAACACAGCTGTCTTCTCTCATCATTGTTTTCGGTTGCATAATATGAAAAGCGCTAGTGTCGCAGTGTTCCAGGAGATGGAACACCTTACTTTATTCAACGATTCCTCGTATGTTTCCTGTATAAAAAATTAAAAATAATACAGAATAAATAATTTAAAGTACAGCCAACGATATAACATAGAAATCTTTTTCAAGCAATCCTTTTTTGTACCACAAAAAAAAATATATATATATATATACACTGGTAAAAAAAATTAAGGATCAGCCCGTTTTCTCTTTCTCTTCTTTTGCACATAATTTTTAAACAAATAAACATATGAACATAAAATTTGGATGGCCTGTTCATTATCATATTATTAACCGAATCTTATGTAATTTTAGCATAAGAATAATTTTTAAGCTAATAAATATTTAGTTTTCTCGCAAAAGTAAGCTTTGGAAAAAATGAAAAATTTCAACAAATTTAGGAAAGAACACATAATGAAAAGTGGTGTTAAGGATGCATTAGAGATAGGTAAAGACGCTCATACCTTGAAATGTTAAACTAAATCTCGATTTTTCTTTTTGTATTAACTTTTCTTTTTCTTTTATAATGAACTTTTTAAAAATATATAATTACTAATTTGTAAACTATACTCAGCACTAGAATAATAATGATGTCGAAAAATAATTGTATAATGAACATCTTATCCAATTTTCATGTTTGTATGCATATTTTTTAAAAAGTTATTCACATGCGAAAAGAAGAAGAAAAAAAAAAGAAACAGAAAATGAATGCAGGTAGAAAGATTTGGTTGTAATCTAACATAGGAACGCGTGTGCGTCTTTACCTATCTGTAAGGCATCCTTATGACCATTTTTCATTAAGTGTTCTTTCCTAAAATTATTGAAATTTTTTATTTTTTTAAAAGCTTACTTTTGAGAGAAAACTGAATATTTATTAGCTTAAAAATTATTCTTATGCTAAAATTACATAAGATTCGGTTAATAATATGATAATGAACAGGCCATCCAAATTTTATGTTCATATGTTTATTTGTTTAAAAATTATGTGCAAAAGAAGAGAAAGAGAAAACGGGCTGATCCTTTAATTTTTTTGACCAGTGTATATATATATATATATATATATATACAAAATTTCTTGTAAATACGAGGATTTAAAATAACGCGTCCCAGCTAAATATCATGAATTGCCTTGTATAGTGATGCCATCTATGGATGAAAAGGAAAGTTTAAAGTAAAAAATAAACCTATTTCTATGCATTTGCAATTGAATTTAACGGTTGGAGAAGCTAGCAAAGTTAGGTGTTCCATGTAGTGGAACACTGAACGCCAAAGGGTTAACCTTTTTAATGAGGCTCTTACAAAATCTTACAGTAGAGCTAAACAACTGCTGTTACAGTCCCTGTTTAAAAGTTAAAAGCTAAAATCATAAAACAATATTGAAAGTTTAAGTATGTTTTTCCAACTGGTGAATAAGCTAGAAAAAAAAAAAAAAAAAAAAAAAAAAATATCGTCCTTAAAATAACGAGTAAAAAATGAATAATTAAGTGGTAATTTTTTAGAAAGGAAATGTGCAGCATGTATTTACCTTTTTAAATCGGTTCTTACAAGATCTTACAGTGGAGAGAGACAACTGCTGTCACAACCCCTGTTTAAAAGCTAAGAAATAAAACCAAAATACCATAGTGAAAGTTTAAATTTGTTTTTTCCCAATTGGTGGATAAATTAATATAAACAGAAGGACAAATTTGTTTCATGCACTGTAAAAAATAGGTTCTTAAAAATAAGTATATATTGTCTCAAAATAGCCCCGAAACAATATATACTTAAATTTGAAAACTCATGTACCCATTTTTGAGTGCATTGACATGTCAAACATGGGGATATTGGGATTCTTATTGGACAATCCCATTTTTGAGCAAGTCAATATACTCAAAAATGAGTGCATGGGTTTTCAAATTTAAGTATATATTGTTTCGGGGCTATTTTGAGACAATATATATTTATTTTTAAGAACCTATATTTTACAGTGCACCTTAATCCGACCCATTGTGTGGAATGGGAATACCGATGTAGGTTCTCAAACTTTTAACAAATGAACGAAATACTGGCTGGCGGAGCAAAAAGCATAGAGCCTTACTCTATAAAAGTCCATGAGGCGAACTGGGTGTTGATAGGATAGGAAAAAGTCGTCTGTGATCGATTGACACCACGTACAGGGGTTCGACACATTTTTATGGAATATTTTATGGAATTTTTACGTATAAATATTTTTTTTTTTGCCGTTCAAGTGTAAAGGATTATTATTATTTTTTTTTTTTTTTTTGCGGACGGTAACAAAAGTGTCCGAACACTAGCAAAAATTCCTATGTAAAAAAAGTACACTTCATACGGTTTTGTTAAATAAATCCTTCTCGAATCCTGTTCTTAGTCAGTGTAAGAACATGATTCGTAAGGATTTATTTAACAAAACCGTATGAAGTGTACTTTTTTACATAGGAATTTTTTGCTAGTGTTCGGAGACTTTCGTTACCGACTGTATATATATATATATATATATATATATATATATATATATATATATAGAGAGAGAGAGAGAGAGAGATAAATAGATAAATAGATATTCTTCAATTTTGGGTTTTTATGTAAGTTTATTATAAGTTATTTTTGTTTCATATTTTTAATATATTGTATGATTAAAAACATATTTTGATATCTTATATAGGTAGATAGATATAGATGTATATATATATATATATATATATATATATATATATATATACGCATGTATATATCCACAAAAATAAATGAAATTTTCACGAATATATATACATATATATAGAGAAGAATTTAATAACGTTAAAAATTTTAGTAATTAATAGATATATGCTAATATCAACAACACTTACATAAAAGAGATTGTAATTAAAATTTCAAAATATTAATTTTTAAAGTTAACAATTCAGTTCATAAGGATATAGTTGGCATAGCATACATATCCAGTTAGTAAAGCTAAATATTATAAGAGATTATTAGATAATAAAAATCATAAATTGGATTAAAAATTGAAATAATACACAAACGTTTAAGCGTATTTGCAGCTGTATGTAATTTTTAACAAAGTGTATGTAATTTTTAAATTAATCGCAATGTCAATATATTTTCACGAAAGAGAGACCCAAGAATTGAAACCAGGATCATAATGACTCTTCATTCTAGTGAAATATTTCTAATGTTAGTAAACACTGGCAGTCATTGTTAGTATTCTTAAACATTTACTTCCGCATTCAACATTTGCTTTAGCCGTTTGCAACATTCCACCCGAAATTCAGGAAACGGCATTGAAACTATATCTTTTATTAATTATTTCCGGACATTTATTACTGTTAATCTTACGTTTCCATTGAATATTGTCGAGTTACGCCTCAGAATGTCTAGAATAATTACACATATTCATGGCTTTATTTCATTTGAGTTATTTTGAGTTCAAGTTAGTTTTTCTCAGAATTTTATTAAACACCCATTTTATCCTTGAAAAATGCATTGTAAATGATAAAAGCGTCAAAGTTCAAGGTTTATATGTTAATTTAAATAATGTTTATTCTATGTACAAACATTAGGAGATGGACAATGTTCAGTGAAAGAATATATACATAATTTTTTTTAGATATTTTTTTTAGAAATTAATTAGAATAAGGTATGTAGAATAAGGTATGAAAATCATTCACCATTTTTTTACAGAGCTACCAAAAGAACTAGAATATAGAAAGACTCTCCTTTGAAATTGTTGGGAGTGCATTTCAGATTGTGCAGTGTGTTGTTAATATAGAATTACATTTAAGTGTATAATGTGGTGTGTACCTAATTTGTAGAAGATATGCAGTGTTACATTGATATATATATATATATATATATATATATATATATATATATATAAGTACGACAGGTCTATTTCTTTCAATCTGGCATTTTGCGTCGTTACCAATTTATAGTGTTCCACTCCGAAAATGCCTGCCGCCAATATCCAATTTTACAATTTAATTTCTTACTCTATTTTAACCCATTTTATCCCAATTTATTTATTTTGCTCAAATTTGAGAAAAAATATATTTTTTAAGGTTAATTAAACCTAAATAAACTAAATACAACAAAATTTGAAAAAAAAAAAAAAAATCTGTATAAGAAATCTTATCTACCTTGTACGCAGGACATTGAAATAAAGAGGATGAAATTTGCACTTATATGTTTTAGTGTTCTCTTCAATAGTAAAATGTGCCTTCCGAGAATAACGTTTTGCTTTATCTGTATAATACTTTCTTGTTTACATGATAGTTCTCCAGAAAGAATTTTCAACCGCAAAGAGAAGATAGACCACGCCCCCTAATGTAATGATTAAACAAAGATTCCAGATGGAGGAGGAGGAGGAGCTGAGACACATAACACGCTAGCAGAAGCTTATATATACCATTATACAACATATTCCAGTTGACAAAATATTCGCACCAAGCAAATTCTGATTTCTATATGCTATTTTTCAGCTGTCCTTTAAATAGGACAATGGGATAAAATGGGTTAAAATATTTTGTGAAATCCGTAAAAACTTTTGTATATTTTTTTATGTCTATCTCATCTTTTATATATATTAAAGCACATCTTTCATATGTATCCCATCGGCGAGGATAGAACACACAACCTTCGAATTCGTAGTTGGGTTCTCTGACCACTGAGCCAAAGGGTCTTGACTCAATATTTCCTGATTATTTAGACTAGTGTTTTTAAATATTTTACTTTTTTTCCCCCACTTCCCCTCAGTGAAAATCGAACTCACAGTCACAACCTTCGGATTCGTAGTTGCGTAGTCTGACCTCAGAACCAACGGGTCTCGGCTGAATATTTCCTGATTATTTAGACAAGTGTTTTCAGATTTTTATTTTTTTATTTTTTTTTTTTTAAGGGTGTTGTTAAAATACAAATATAAGTAGTCCTGTGGCGCTAAATTAAATTCTGATGCATAATTTTAATGCTCTCGAAGCAAGAATACACCAAGATACTCACCACTACAGTACAATTTTTTTTTTTTAGTTTGCTTGCTAATTTTACCATGTTTTTATTAACTTCGATTTTTGTGTGTTTGTCAGGGACAAATCTTGCAATCGATTTTTAACTAACTTAGCGACTAGCTAGACATTTGAAACTTTCACAGTAGCTCAGAACCCGGTGACAACACAATACTTCGAAGTCAGATTTTCGAATAGTTTTCTTTTAATTAATTAAAATGTGAAAATGATAAGCTCCTAATAGCAATAAAAATAGTCATTAAAATATTAGCTATAATTTAATTGTTGCCAAAAAAATTTACGAGTTCATTTTCTTTCGACCTAAAAATAAATACATTTAATTAAACGTGAGCGTAAAAAAATTGTTAAAAGTTAAATTATGCATTTGGCAAAAATTGACGTCACCATCGGTTTAAAGATTTTCTCGCCAAAAGTCGCCAAAAAATTCGCCATAGGGTAAAAGTCGCCAAATTTGGTTCAACCATTCGATTTAAAGGTATTGGCGAGCTCTTTTGAAAGATACCCATCATTGAAGTTTACTCCCCTCGAGAGGGGCTTCCCCCCCCCCCCCAAGGGAGGGAGGCGAGACTGGTTCGATGGTTCAACCATTCGTTTTAAAGGTATTGGCAAGCTCTTTTGAAAGATACCCATCATGGAAGTTTACTCCCCTCGAGAGGGGCTTCCCCCCCCCCAAGGGAGGGAGGCGAGACTCCTACATACACACACACAAAAAAAATTCCCAGTTGTCTATCTCTATTACACAAAATATATATTCGTTTCATTTGGTTTAGTGCAGTCTATAGATGTTACACTCTATTTACCTGCAATTTCCCCCATAGACGTAATGTATTTGAATACTTTTGAGTGTCCCTGTACATGAACCATTTGCTTCATCTCAACGAAAAACTTACGTAGCATCCCGACACATTCAGAATACCGAGTTTGGAATTTCTACTACTATTTGTTCTTGAGATATGCAGATAACAGACAGACACACAGACCATTCGCTAAAACCATGATTTTCGTATTCAGGGGACCTCAGAACATGCAAATATAACAAAAACTCACGTTCGAAAATTTGACCCTAAAACAATACTTTCTCGACCCTATGGGTAAGAGAAAGTAATAAAATAAACGCCTTATTTCCACGCGTTTATTTAACTTTTGGTATGTTGCTAATGTGTGTGGGTTAAATCTAAGAATTGATTTCTTACTATTTCCTATCGTCTAATTGAGCTGAAACTGTGCATACATGTATAACTCCGTTGACAATATACAGGGTGATTAATTTAAAAGAGTACCCGTTTGTTTTTTGTGTTTCCCACATCTATAATAGTATAAGCAAGATTTTCAACATCATTACTTATTTAATACGTATGTATTGTGCGGGTATCTTTTTTTTTTTTTCCCCACTTTCTCAGTGCGAAAACTCGTTTTTTAAACATAAATTAACGTGAACATCATTAGTAATTTTTAATCCGATTTTGCGCAATGGAAGTGCTTAAGGAATTTTTTTTATGACCGTTTAATTTCAATAGGCCTCTGGCCACCAAGGTCACCAGACCTCACCCTATTAGATAGTTTTGAGGGGTTATCTCAAAGATAGGGTTTTCCAGAGAAGTCTTGCAAACATCGATGAATTAAAACAAATCATAACTGAAGGAATCTCGTCAATAACACCAACAATGTTGCGTAGTGTGTCAAAAAACTTGGCTCAACGTGTTCATGATTGCATACAAAATGGTGGCGAACATTTTTTACACTTGCTGTAAGGAATGATTAAGTATAAAATCTGTGGTCTTAAGTACAACTTTCGATGTATCGCCTATTAATAAATTAAACTATACGGTCTTCTACTTTAGTAAGACCGTAGACAAATTTTTTCTCCTGTGGGAACAAAAATCCCTATAACCACGCGGTTTCGGAGCCACAGTAAGAGACCAATGCAACTAATGTATAGAATCTGAATTCAATTATGTTTTTCAAAAGTAAAATTACCACAGGATTAAGTAGCATCGTGCGTCTCCTTTTCTGTTTTACCTCTCAAATGAAGTTCTAACAGTCCAACAGAGTTGGAAATTATTTCCCACACTTAAACAGAGTTAAAACAATTATAGTTCAGTATTTAAGGGTAATGAGAAAAAACTACGGGTACTCTATTAAATTGATTACCCTGTATACGCAAGTAATAACAGACTTGATGCGGGGGAGGGGTCCGAGGGCTTGAGTCAAAATCACTATCTCCAGGCAAATATTTGTTTACGAATTTCAACTCATTTCCCACCATTCGATTGAGCGGAAAATTTGCATACATGTATAACTCCAATGTTAATACATGTTCAGGCAATAACAGGCTTGAGGGAGGACTAGGGTTTCTGAACCTCTTGTTAATTAATAATTTCATTTCGAATTTCATTCACCCACTTCCTATTATCTGAATGAGCTGAAATTTCGCATAAGGTAAAGCTAGGAGAGTTTTTGCGCAATTCAACAAACGTTATAAAAATTTAAATTTTATTTTTTTGCTTAACTGTTGGTGTATATAGCTTTGAAGTGATCCTTCTTCTATGCATTTCTATTACTATTTTGTTGTTATACCATCATTTAAAGCAACAGCTGTAATAAAACCAACAGAGCTATTTTGCGCAATCTCTCCTTATAGGGTAAGAGAGATTGCACAAATGGGTAGGAGAGATTGCGCTTGGTTTTAACTGCAATTAAATTGTTAACAATGATAATTGCACTTAAATGACATTGTTATAAGGTTTTTGTAAACAAATATTTTTGTTTTACATGTAGGTATTTCAATTTAATAATTTAAAAAAAAAAAAATTAAAAAGGATTAAAAATCTTTATTTAAAGAAAACAAAGAAGCAGATAATAATAATAAAAAAAAAAAGAGTAGATAATAAAAAGTAACATTTAGTTGCAAGATAATATATTTAGCTTAAAATTAATAAAGTTCCTTCTCAGTTTGAACGGTTTCTTGTTTGTTGGCCTAGTCTGTCGTTGTCTATAATCGTTGCACTCGTTGTTATAAATGATGCCACTTTCATGCAACCACCTGCCACCATGTAAAATTTATAAATGAGTCCATGGGAAATCGTTTAATTAAAAAATATTTTGTAATACTACCATTTTATAAAAATTCCAAGAAAGGGTTTTGAAAATTTAAGCAAATATTTTTGAAAACGAGACAAAAATAATCACGTTTAATCCTAGACTGTTCAAGTAAAGTACATGCACATTTAATTGAGCACTCCGATATCGATATTGTAGAACCATAGCCTTCTAAACTAGATGCCATCCGCGTGGCTCGCAAACTTGGTGGTAGACAGCGTCACCTGGTACAGATTGCACGATTTTTTTATTCAACAGCCACCAAAAATTTTTTTAAGTGGGATTTCATATACGTAAAAGGCGAATAGAATCGAAGAAACGTCGATTATGTATATCATATATCATTTCTTAAAATTATTGGTGACAGTTGAATAAAAAATGCGCAATCTGTACCAGGTGGCGCTGTCTAACGCTTGAACTGTTGTCAAAGTTTCGAGCCACGCGGAAGGCATCTACTTTAGGAGGCTATGGTAGAACTTCGTGGAGTTTCAGAGCTCCCATTGAACTCCTTCCTGCCGATCCCCTATGTGTGCAATCTCTCCTAGCCTTACCTTACATGTATAGCTCCTATGACAATTCATGCTCAAATAGTAACGGACCAAATATGGTAGTGTAGATCTGTGAACCTTGGGTCCTCAACTGAAATTCAAAATTTTTTTGAAACTTATTTCCTATCATCCGATTGCGTTGAAAATTTGTATTTATATACGATTCCGACAAAAATACCTGCTCAAACAGTAACGGACTTAGACAGGAATGGATTAAAAAAAAAATTACTTTTTGAATGATATATTTGAAAAGTATGAAGCAACAAAAATCCCATCGAATTACATAGGAAGGGAAAAAATATATATCTGATTGCTGAGAACCATCAATGATCGGATTTGCCATTAATTTCGACAGAACTGAAAATTTGCATTCATATGTGTGGGTTAAATGACAATATACATTGCTCAAGCAGTAACGGGCTTAGGCAGGAATGGATTTAAAAAAAAGAAAAAAAAATTGAATAAGATATTCTAATAATATGAAGCAACAAAAATCCCATCGAATTGCATAGGAAGGGAAAAAATATATATCTGATTGATGAGAACCATCACTGATCGGATTTGTCATCAATATCGACTGAACTGAAAATTTGCATTCATAGGTGTGAGTTAAATGACAATACATGCTCAAGCAGTAACGGACTTAGGCAGGAATGGATTTAAAAAAAAGAAAAATAAATTTTTTTGAATAAGATATTCTAATAATATGAAGCAACAAAAATACCATAGAATTACATAGGAAGGGAAAAAATATATATCTGATTGATGAGAACCATCACTGATCGGATTTGTCATCAATATCGACTGAACTGAAAATTTGCATTCATAGGTGTGGGTTAAATGACAATACATGCTCAAGCAGTAACGGACTTAGGCAGGAATGGATTTAAAGAAAAAAAAATTTTTTTGAATAAGATATTCTAATAATATGAAGCAACAAAAATCCCATCGAATTGCATAGGAAGGGAAAAAATATATATCTGATTGATGAGAACCATCACTGATCGGATTTGTCATCAATATCGACTGAACTGAAAATTTGCATTCATAGGTGTGGGTTAAATGACAATACATGCTCAAGCAGTAACGGACTTAGGCAGGAATGGATTAAAAAAAAAAGAAAAAAATTTTTTTTTGAATAAGATATTCTAATAATATGAAGCAACAAAAATACCATAGAATTACATAGGAAGGGAAAAAATATATATCTGATTGATGAGAACCATCACTGATCGGATTTGTCATCAATATCGACTGAACTGAAAATTTGCATTCATAGGTGTGGGTTAAATGACAATATACATTGCTCAAGCAGTAACGGGCTTAGGCAGGAATGGATTTAAAAAAAAGAAAAAAAAGAATAAGATATTCTAATAATATGAAGCAACAAAAATCCCATCGAATTGCATAGGAAGGGAAAAAATATATATCTGATTGATGAGAACCATCACTGATCGGATTTGTCATCAATATCGACTGAACTGAAAATTTGCATTCACAGGTGTGGGTTAAATGACAATACATGCTCAAGCAGTAACGGACTTAGGCAGGAATGGATTTAAAAAAAAGAAAAAAAAATTTTTTTGAATAAGATATTCTAATAATATGAAGCAACAAAAATCCCATCGAATTGCATAGGAAGGGAAAAAATATATATCTGATTGATGAGAACCATCACTGATCGGATTTGTCATCAATATCGACTGAACTGAAAATTTGCATTCATAGGTGTGGGTTAAATGACAATACATGCTCAAGCAGTAACGGACTTAGGCAGGAATGGATTAAAAAAAAAAGAAAAAAAATTTTTTTTGAATAAGATATTCTAATAATATGAAGCAACAAAAATACCATAGAATTACATAGGAAGGGAAAAAATATATATCTGATTGATGAGAACCATCACTGATCGGATTTGTCATCAATATCGACTGAACTGAAAATTTGCATTCATAGGTGTGGGTTAAATGACAATACATGCTCAAGCAGTAACGGACTTAGGCAGGAATGGATTTAAAAAAAAGAAAAACAAATTTTGAATAAGATATTCTAATAATATGAAGCAACAAAAATCTCACAGAATTACATAGGAAGGGAAACAATATGTATCTGATTGATGAGAACCATCATTGATCGGACTTGTCAACAATTTCGACTGAACTGAAAATTTGCATTCATATGTGTCGATTAAATGAAAATACATGCTCCGATGACAATACATGCTCAAGCAGTAACGGACTTAGGCAGGAATGGATTAAAAATAAATTAATAAATTAATAAATTATTTAATTTAAAAAAAATCTGAATGAAATATTCTAATAATATGAAGCACCAAAAATCCCATAGAATTACATAAGAAGGAAAAAAATATGTATCTGAATGAGAGACCCATGTTTGATCGGACTTGTCTCATCAATTTCGACTGAACTGAAAATTTGCATTCATATGTGTGGGTTAAATGACAATCCATGCTCCGATGACAATACATGCTCAAGTAGTAACAGACTTAGGCAGAGCTTACGGACCGGTCCCTCGTTCAAAATTAGTTTTCAAATTTTAACCCCCTTCCTACCATACGATCGAGCTGAAGTTTTGCGTACATGCACATTATCCACATCTTCTGAAGTGGAGTTTTAGTACACGAAATAAAAAAACGTGTTTTTAAAATTTTTGATTTGTGTCTTATTATTTAAGCATAGTGAAAATCATCGGTGTTTCTCAAAATAATGATACATGATACTGTATAATTGATGTTTATTTCATTTTGTTACAATACATATGAATTATCTCGTTAAAAGTTTAAAATTAGGCGTGCCCTATTTAGTCCTCTTCACATTTCTTGTCGTCCTGTGAAATTTCAACTAAACTCTTCTGGGGGAGATCGTGCTTCTTCACAATGTCGTACAGGTCCATTCTTTTCTTGTCATCAATGGTCTTGCTTCGAGAGAAAATGTACACATGTTCTGCAATATTCAGAAAGATATATATAAAGCATCATAAATATGTTGTCATAATAAGGCTGCTATATATAAGGCTGTTGTCATAATAAGGTTCATAATAAGGCTACAGCCTTTTTTAGAATCACATTTTCTCCCTTCCTATGGGATTTTCGTTGTTTCGCATTATAAAAATATTTCATTCAAAAATGAATTCTGTGTTTTAAATTACACTCTCAACATGTCTTCTTTTAGGTTAGTGAGCAATCTAAAAAGATGTGTAGAAATTTAAATATTTCTTCACGCGATTCAAAATTTGTGTCTTGAGTTTACTTAATGAAATAAAATATTTAAATAAACATTTATATTATATAATGAATACATTTTCATACATTGTAAAAAACGAAATGATATCACCTGGATAGCATGAACAATTTGAAATAAGCTATTTAAAAAAACTTTTAAAACCCAATTTCTTAATGTATCTCGTATCACATAAATCTTTTCGAAGTTAGAATAAAATTTAATTTGAAAAAAAAAAAAAAAAAAAAAAAAAAAAAGTAACTTTTTTGTTTATTAACCAAAATTGGTGAAATTTGAACTGCAAATTAATCTTGTGTTGTACAGGCGAATTATTAATTTTTGTGTTCGTGAGAGAAAATTTGAAAAAAAAAATGAAAACTGCATTTTTTAATACCACTTCAAAAACATGTGACTTAATGAGTGGCAGATGTTTTATTTTCTCTCCAAACGGTTTCAATACAATCTTCTGCTGTTGAACCTAATTTTAATACTTTAATTAATTTTAAAAAATCTAAATGTCCGGCTGATAAGCTAGATCCGTTGGATTTAGAAAAATCGCCCCTTTTATTTGGTACCATATTTGTAACGTACGACTGAAATTTCTAATTTATTTTCTCCTTTTTTCTAGCGTGACATTCACAAACAAACTTACCTACCTACCGTTGCAGATGAGAGCGAGTACATAAGAATTTGGGGGGGGGGGGGGAATTAATACGTATACATTTTTTTTTTCTTTTTAAGCATACAACAGTATAATACTTTATCAGAGGCCTAGATTGTATGTTGTATGCAAAAGGTGTATATTTCTGTGTACTGTAAGCAAATGCTAAGAATTTACAAGTACCTAGGCCTTATATACACCAATTGAGATTTAACAAATAAAAAAAATATGCGAAAAAAAAAAAAATGGGAATAATACACAGATTAAAATATATATATAAAACCCTTCAAATACCAGAAATTTAAAATAACACTCAAACCATATATATATATAATTAATTATCATCAAAATTATTTATATTCTATACTTCTACTTTAATCTTTAAAGACGTCTCAACTTCTTTCGTAATATTACTTGTATCATATGCTTGGTATGATATTTTCATCTTGTAGTTTCCTTTTATGTAAAATTTTAAGTTCAATCAGTCATATTTTCATCGTCAAGTAACATCCTTTTTGTTTATATTTGACAATATTATCGTGCATTAATGGTGAATTTTTGCTAAAAGCCTTCACACAGAAACAATTTATCCCCCACCCCAAAGTTATTTCCATGAATTTTCATTCTTTTACCACCGTTTAGTTAAATTGTGCATTTTTTAGAGTGTTATCTTCAATTGTAATGATTATATTTAAATTATAAATAATTTTATTCATGATCTGTTTTCTGGATCCTTTTATCTGCTCACTAAGATAAAAGGCGACAGGTTCAAATAAAGAAATTTGAAAGACAGAATTCGAAAAACTTTACTTTTGAATGACATATCCTTACAATACGAAGAAATAAAACCCCCATAGGATTACATGGGGAAAAGGAAAGAGTGAATTATGTGCAGCCTTAAAGTTATTTAAAGTTAAAAAAGTTTTTTTTTTTTTTAATCGCAGATTTCTTTAAAAAAAAAAAAAAAAAGAAAAGAAAGAAAGAAAAAGAACAAAAAAGAAACTATTTATGATATTTTAAAAGGTCGAGGAACAATATTCAATGATTATTTTAAATAGTAATAACGATTAAAAAAAAAAAAAAAAAAAAAAAAAAAACTTAAATTTTAAAATTTTTATTAAATATGATGTTTAATGACTTTTTTTTTTTCCTATTCAATAATCCTTCATTTTGCAACAAGGCGCGATCTTAGTTTCATTAACAAACTTAGTTTAGACCCCCTATAGGGTATGTATCTACGGAATTTCATACAAATCAATTCATAAATACGATCCTTTTTTTTTTTTTTTTAGTGCGAAATTTTCGATGTATTCTTACTTAATCATAGTAATGCATTAATTTTTAAATATATTTTTTTAAACTAAAAGAAATATTAAAAAATAAAGCGTGTCTTTAAGCGGAGAAACACAATAGACAGATAAACATTAAGGTAGAGATGTAAAATTACCAGGTTTAAATGGAGAGATCAAAATCTCAAATATGTCAAAATAATAATGTAAAAAAAAGGCAAAAATATCAACTTTTCACAGAAATTTCTATTTTTATTTGGAAAAATAGTGTATATTAAAAATAAATAAAAATAATAAAATAAATTAAGTTAAAAAAAAAAAAAAAAAAGCTATAATCAAAGTTGACAATATTTTTTTGTCAAAATACAGAAACACGAAACTAATTTTGCTATTGTTACTTTATTTGCTATTTCTGTATATGAAATAATACGTAAAAAATTAAATGCAAGGTATGGCAACAAAATCAAGCAAACATCACACATTGATTAAATATGTTAATCTCAAAATAACAATAATAAAATAATTTTTTACATTTTAAAGAAGAATATAGATTTTACGAAGATATACCCTAGTCTTGTTTGTATAATCTAGCTATTCTTTTCTTTCTTTCTTTCTTTCTTTCTTTTTTTTTTTTTATGTATCGAGCTGATTATATGGTCATACCTCAGCTAGAATGTTTCAAATATTAACAACTAATTTTCAAATATTATCAATTCTATTTTTAAAATATTTACGTTTGTCAAGTGTTGTTATTTATAAAACATTGTTACAACCGATTAAGTCTCTTCTCTACATCAATTGTTCTGTTGCGGTGAAAATAGTTTTAAAGGCAAATTGAAAATAAAGAGGCAGTTCATTCACTTTCAGTGAAGTAAGTCTTGACGACAAACTTGAGGATTTGGAGACGAATTTGGCAAACTGGCGACTGAATTTAGCCAAAAATAGTAATTTCCGGAATTTCTAAGCTCTCTGATGCACGGGTGTCTAGATCTCGAACTTACCATGGTATTCTCGGTGGAATTACTGACAAGCCCTATCACCAAAAGATATAAATAGGAGGGAATCGGGAGAGTGAGTATCACTGCGAATCAGAGTTTTTCAGAGACTTATTCTGAGTGACTGTACTTTGGAAATTATGCTCCACATGAGTGAATTTTGATTGTGAGCTAGCGAAGATTTCTGCTGTGGAATATTTGATGTTACTTGCTTTGCTCTTATGGTACAAGTGACTGTTTTTTTTTTTGTTTTTTTTAACTGTTCCTGAATATTCGTCGGATAGTGACTTTTGCAGCACGAGTGACAGTTTCATTGGACTGCTGCCAGAATATTTGATGAAATAACAGTACTATTGGAGGATTTAGAGAATATTCGTTGTATTCACTGTTTTGTTGTACTAATTCGAGAAGTTACGTTGAATAAAGATCATTCATCAACTAGAACCTGCCTGTATCTTTACGAACTACTTTCTCATATAAGAAAGTCGACAAGTTTTTTGTAACAATATCTTTAACGAAAGGCTTCACCTTCGATTAAACATAAAGCTGATTGACATGATCCATTAGATATGTAACCCTTGTACAAATTTCAATCTATTTTGTAACAACAGGTGTTTATAGATAGCAATATGAGAAATAGAATTCTGCCATTTTGTATCTGTATGAGTGTGGTGTAATGTTTTTGCATTCTTACGCCCACGGAATTTTTTACATAATCCTATCTCATAAAACCCATTTAGAACAATTTCAGAAGAGAGAAATTCAAATATCTTCTGTACTGTACGCTCCACCAGTGGCTGAGAAGTTCTGCTGTCAAAGATGGTAGATTGAAAGGGCCGGGTTCAGTGCCAGGTCGCGTCGTTGTCCTAGCCGTCCGGAGTTTTCTGTGGTTTTATTCGAAAATATCGTAAATGTGGGCTAGGATTCCTTTAAAGAATTACCCCATCCACGCGGATAACATTCCACTCAGGCCTAGGACCCAAGTGCAGTCAATCGGTCTTAACCTATACACCTGCACATATCTGTACTACACCTACACAAAGTTGGCTATATTATTTTGAAACTGTAAAGTACAAAATTTCATTTTGTGAAAATTCACATTTTACAACTCTCTCTTCAAAACAGAATACTAAAAAAAAAAAAAAAAAAAAAAAAAATCACTTTTTAAAAAACAGTTATTTGTTTAGCAGTTGTAAAATATCCGAATATGAAAGTATAATTTCAAAAAATGTTTCAGTCAGTGAGATATAATGAGGCAAATTTCCCCATAGAATAACATTGACTTTGGTTTCAGGAGACGTTAATTAGAGAGTTACTGTATATCATTCAGAGTCTCATTTTCTACCTCCAATATAATCCTATAGGATTTTTATTGCTTCGTATTTTGAGGATATCTCACTGAAAATATAGTTAGTTTTCTTATCTCTGTTTTTGAATTCGGTCCTTTGAATATTTCGCCTTTTATCTTAGTCAGACATTTAAAAAACATATCTATATCATTTTTTTTTATTTCATTAAGTGAACTCAGAGCTCGAATTTTCAGCCTCACAAAGAAATTATTTATTTATTTATTTGTAATTGGTCACTGAGATAAAAGACGTTATATTCAAAGAGTGAGAAAAGGAATAAAAAATAAATAAATAAAATAGAAAATATAATTCAAAAAACTTTATTTTCAAATGAGCTATTTTTATAATACGAAACAATAACAATCCCATAAGATTACACGGTGAGGGAGAATCGGCGAATCTGTCTGTTGTGCAACCTTAACAATTTAATTGAGGCAATGAATTGCTCTAATCTCCTCGACATTTATATTCTATAATAGCAAATGGAAGTCACTCAAGAATGTGTACTGAGTGAAAAATAACACTAAATATTTTGTTATTATTATTATTATTTTATTCACAGTGAAAGGGGGGGGGTTAAAAACATGTTTCCATTCATAACTCCATTCCAAACTATCTTAGAATGGCTATTTTTGATGTGTGGACTGCTTATGCGTATTCAACACACACTACAAAGTAATTTTATGAAACTTCACCCTACCTCCCTTATGAAAAAGATTTTCGATGTGGGGGTTAGTTATATGTATCTAACTCATAATATAAAGATATTTTTCAAAATCCCCCTCCTTTCCTTTAAGAGAGGCGAGTTAAAAACATGTTTTAAAACATAACTCTGCTTCAAATATTCTTAGAATCCCCGTTTCTTAATATGTGGGTTAGGTATGTGTATGCAACATGCACTATAAAGGGATTTTGTGAAACCAGCTTAATATATATTATAATTTTAACAGTCGTACTTTATTAAAAATCGTAAATAATGAAAATACACGGAAGTATATTGATGTAATTAAAGTTTATTTTAATATTTTTACACTGCGATACATGTGAATTCAAAATCAGATATCCTTGCAATTTTCGTCGTCCTGTGTTACCTCAACTAAATATTTAAGAGGGAGATCGTGCTGCTTTATGATATCATAAAGACCTTTTTTTGTGTCATCGTCCACAGTCTTGGTGCGTGAAAATATTTTCACATGTTCTACAAAAACGAGAAAAAATATTAGAACTTGAATGACATAGAAAAACATGATAGCGTACCCAAGTCAAAATTCATGCTCGTGCCAGCAACAAAAATAGACTAGTTATTGCTATGTATTGCTTTGTCTGATAGATTTTCATATTATTATATGCTTTATAATGCTAGCCAGCATCAAATGCTATTTATATAGATGATAGCTTGCACAGTGACTGCATGATAAACTATATACAAACATTTTATGCTTATTTGTTATTTAACCCTACAAGGCACCCAGTTCCATATGTGGAACACCGACTTTAATCGTTCCTATAGCTATAAAACTATTAGTAGCGACATGGACATCTCTTGACATCTTGATAGAAGCTACTGACATTTAGCAATGTAGTAATGCGAATCTTTACCTAAAGATGTCGTTCGTGTTTTTGTTATAGTGCACTCAGTGTGAAATTGGAATAAAAGTGATACGTTAGTCGTTTGTCTGAATTCAAAAATAAAAAAAAATAGTTATTGAACAGTTTTGACTCGGAAAAAAAAATACTGTGTGTTAGAACGAAGTGTATATTTTGCAGAGGTAAGTTGTTTTTTGTATATTACAATAGTAAACGTATTAGTAAATCATATTTTTATGTATGTTCCACATACGGTACGTTGAGCTAAAAAGTTGATTTTTCCGTAAAATATGGTTTTATTTTTATTTTTATAAGTTTTCCCTATCTTCTGATCACTAATTACAACCTATATATTTTTGTCGCGCACTAAAAAAAAATTGAGCCTTGTAGGGTTAAGCTTTTCCAAAGCATGGAGAGGTATGCATTTTAATTTCTATTATATGCATTTTTATGCTTGACAGCGTAATATGCTATGTAGGAAGCTTAAGTAGAAATAGCATGACATGCTATATGCCAGTAAGAAGTGTGAAAATAGCAACAAAAAAAGCGTCTGTTTTGTTGTGAGTTACTGCTAGAATAGCAAAAAGTGCAATCAAATAGTAGTCTTGATTGCTGTTAGGCCAGCAACATAATATTCAAGCAGCAAAAGCTGGATTATGCATGCTAAAGTGGGTCAATACACACCATGACTTGCTGGTAATGTTGGTGGAACCAGCAAATATTTGTGCTATTTTGTACTATTTTACTTGCTGGGATGTAGAATTTAATGCTAGACTAGCAAACAGTGCAATCAAATAGTAGTCTTGATTGCTGCTAGGCCAGCAACATAATATTCAAATAACAAAAGCTGGATTATGCATGCTGGGTAAGCAATAAAGTGGGCCAATAACACACCATGACTTGCTGGTAATGTTGGTGGAACCAGCAAATATTTGTGCTATTTTGTGCTATTTCACTTGCTGGGATGTAGAATTTAATGCTACACTAGCAAACAAATACCAGCAATAATTTCGACTGGGGTAAAGAAAGACATGATAGCGTCACATTAGATTAAGGATGGACCGGGGTGATTTGTACTTTAAAATTCAAACTATTGACCAGATGCACATTAGAGTAATTTCCTTCAAAGTACGCGGATAATAGGCAGGAGGGGCGTTAATAACTCGGTTAGGCCTTCCACAAAATGGTTCAAAGTTTGCACTAAAGCAGTTCTGCAGGGATAATGATGAGGGAAAATTATTCAAAGATGTAGAAAAAAGCATGAAAAAAAAAAAAAAAAAAACATACAACGTTTAAAAAAAATGTAAACGTAAACGTACCTGTTTGAAACGTACGTATTAAAATGAAAAAAAATCAACTAACACTGGAAAACGTATGCCAAAAAAGAAAAAAAATTGTTAAGTAAATGCTTTGAGGACACGGAACAATGGAAGAACGTATCAAACAGAAGAACGTATATTTTGACGTATAAGATATTGTCTCTCAAAACACTGAGAAAAATAATATACCGTTTTCATATAGAACGAATAGGTGTTTTTTTTCTAAATCCTTAAATTAGAAATATAGATTTACGAACTATGAGTATAAGGTACGCCAATACACTGATAAAAAATTCTATAACTATCATCTATAATCTAAATTGTGGTTCTAGAAAAAATAGTTCCATGTCATCCTTGTAAATTTCTTATAAAAAAAAATTTCTAGTCCCCTTCGAAAGCGAATTCTAGAGACCTCTATTAGAATTCTTGAGCGTTTGCCTATACTATCGAGGACAAAACTATTTGAAAATATCTCCAAATAAATGTGAATACAAGAGGCGGGTTTCAGCAGCTATAATCTTGGTTTATGACCCAATTCTAGAAAATCAAGCGAGAATTTCTCGTAATACAAAAGATTCAGAATGTTGTTTCACCATCTAGAAATGTGTAGATTAGAAATTCTCAACCATTTCGTCTATTCAGTTTATTGACGAGCCTTATGCGCATAGCTCGGAAATCTATATTTCTAGTTTAGGATTTAGAAAATAACCATTTATTCATTGTAGATGAAGGCGGTATATTTTTTTTCTCAGTGAACTCCCGAATGACTTTGTTAAGCTGCATGCAGGGTTACTTTTAAGTATAAACGAAATCCAGAAACGTAAACAACGAACGCAACATTTGGCGATAATTCACCTCAAGAAGGTTTGAAAAGAGTAAGGATAGAGGAATGTTTTGGAATCGCCATCCTCTGATCGGATGTCATGCTGAAAACTAATATAGGAGATGAAAACTAATCGAAAATTCGTGATTGAAGAATATACATGAGGCAAATTGCATCAAACGAGGATATTTCGACCGTCTCCCTCATGAAATGTCTGTTAATGAGGTACAGTATCTGCTAATACACTGCTCGACATTGAAAATGCAACACCAAGAAGGAATGATAATAACGGAATGAAATTTGTTGGACACATACATTATAGTAGGAAGAACAAGTGATTAGAATTTCAGGAAATTTGGAGTAATATGTATACTGAGAAAACAGTACGTAAAGCAGCGACCTCTGTGAGCAATAACAGCACATATCTGCCTAGGCATTGAATCGAACAGTGATTGGATGACATGTACGGGTAGAGCACTGCATGAAGCTTCAACACGATGCCACAATTCATCGATCGAAGTTACTGGTGAGTGGTGGGGGGGCTAGTCGCTTTTCAGTGATTAAACAGTCATTTTCATTGGTGCAAGATCAGGAAAACGCACTGGACAGATCAACAGTCGAACATATCCTGCATCAAGGATGATCCGGACAATATTTACAACTTGCTGTCGTGCATTGTCCTGCTTAAGTATTGCACTTCAGAGGCTTTGAATATAGGGCACAGCGAAGGGCCTTAATTCGTCAGAAATGTAATGGCTGGTATTCAGAGTGACGGGAATCAAAACAAGAGGTGATCGAGACGTGTATCCAATGGGAACCCATAACATCATTGCAAATGATGGACAGTATGATGATGTCGAATCCCAGCTGGCAATGTGCATTGTTCATAATGCCGTTAAATACGGATAAGTCAATCTTGATGCTGTAAACAGGATTGTGATTTGTCTGAAAAGTGACTTCACGCCATTCCTGCGTCCAGGTTCATCGTTGATCACACATTAATGGCGCCCATATCAGTGATGCAGTTTTGAGGGTAATCAGAATTTTGGTAGCCTCATACTGAGTCACCACCTGGATTGATGGTATGTTGTACCATTGGATACACGTCCCAGTCACCTCTTGTTTTCATTCCCGCCACTCTGAATACCAGCCATTACATTTCTGACGAGTTAAGGCCCATAGCTCTGCCTTATGTTCAAGGCCTCCGAAGCGCAACATTTAAGCAGGACAATGCTCGACCGCAAGTTGTCCATATTGTCTGGACCTTCATTGATGCCAAATGTGTTCGACTGTTGCTCTGGTCAGCGCATTCTCCTGATCTCGCACCAATGAAAATGACTGTTTAATCGTTGAAAAGCGACTGGCCCCCCCACCACTCACCAGTAACTTCGATCGATGAATTGTGGCCTCGTGTTAAAACTTCATGAAGTGCTCTACCCGTACATGTCATCCAATCGCTGTTCGATTCAATGCCTAGGCAGATTTGTGCTGTTATTGTTCACAGAGGTCGCTGCTTTATGTACTGTTTTCTCAGTACATATTACTCCAAATTTCTGAAATTCTAATCAATTGTTCTTCCTACTATAATGTATGTGTCCAACAAATTTCATTCCGTTATTATCATTCCTTCTTGGTGTTGCATTTTAAAGGTCGAGCAGTGTACCTTTCACATCGAACATCGTTTGATAGCGGCTTGAGACACAAGTTTCTACTTTCCAACTAGAATTTATGCATAATACACCTACCCCTCTTAAAACGTAATGTCTAGTGTTTTTAAATAGTCCATTTTCAACAATTTAAAATTCATGGAACTGTAGATTCAATTTTTAAGAAACAGATCAGAACAATTTTGCTAGGAAAGTTGTTAATTTCGAAGTCTATACTAGGAAAGTTGTTAATTTCGAAGTCAATAAATCGAAATTTTCAAAGTTATGTAGCTGATTTATTAACAAGTTTATTTTGAACTCTCCGTTTCTCGCACAATAAAATAACGTAAATATTAGACGAAGTTCGTGTAATTAGATTTAAAATGAATGAGACTTTCAATGAGAACAAAATTGAAAAAAATTAGCAACTAAAAGATAATGTTGAAATAGAAGAGATAATACAATGTGAGACAAAAGTCTCTAGCGCATTTTAAATGTTATTATAAAATCAAATAAATAGTGTACGAGAGTGTGATTTGCTCTACAATGCTTCTTACAGACAAAAATTTTGTTCAAAAAATGAAAAAAATAGTCACAAATTATTTCCTCAGATGGCGCTAATTGTCCCTACGATTGGTTTTGTGTAGTTTTGCTATTGTCAACTCGGACAGTCTTAAGATCTACTGATTTCTTCTTGTCGGACTGTGTGAAAGAGAAAATAATAAATTTTGTCTTAATAAATTTTGTACACAGGGTGTAATTCCCTTGTGCCACAAGGGTATAATTCCCTTACATGGGTTTCAAAGGTTTAAAAATAGAATATTTTCTCTACTTTATATATGTATATAATTGAAAAAAAAAAATCAAAATTTTGAGCATATAAAAGAGCAACATTAAAGAAAATATATGTTATAATTTTTTTATTAAAAATTTTGGAAAATTTAGCCGGTGGGGCCTGGTTTACTGAGACCCTTCAGAAAAGAGATGGACACGATTTTTGAAAAACGAATGCACCCATCTTATTGAAATTTTTTCACACTCCTTCAAAATCGAACAGACTATTTCTTGCACAAAAGATAAAAAAAAAAAAAAAAAAAAAAAAAAAAATGAAATATGAAATATGAATTTTTTGGAATAGTTGTATGCAAAAAACAGTACAATTTTCGGTACAATAATAATAACACACGCCTACAAAATTGAAGTTGACAAAATTTAGTTTGATGATTTTAGCTGAACTTTATGGTTTTTGATGTGCTGAAACCGAAAATGCAGACCATTTTTCTCTATCCCGTACAGATTTTTGTCAATACAGGGTGCTTACCGACACAATTTCTTACATATGCCATCATAACAATAGGTTGGTTGGTATTGTTTTACGTCGCACTAGTGCTGCTCTATTACAACAATAGGTATCCATGATTAATTAATCATGAAAACATACTATAAAACTTACCATATAATTATATTGGTGGAAGCAACGAGATATATAAACTAGAGTGATAAATGGTAACCCTTGAGAAGGTCCAAGATGAGTCATGTGACATGCTCTCCTTGCACCTGCGTATTCGATGGTTCCCTTGGTAACAGCTTATTTTCAGTAAATTTCTATGGCAACGGTTTGGAGATTGTTCTTCGCATAAGTCATAAACGCCAATGTTTCTGTTTACTTACGTAGTTTAATATTCTTTTGTTCTAAATCATTTTGATTTTGATTTTACTTCTCTTTTATTTCGTGTAGTTGAACTTTAACCGACAAAATACTTAAAAATAGTTGAAAAATTATTATTTGTTGTTAAATTTAGCTCTTTAAAACTTTAAATTTTCTTTTATAAACACTTTTAAACTTTGTTGGGAAACGATGAAAAAAAAGGTATTTTATTATTTATTAAAATGTGAAATATGTGTAAAATTATTTTAAAAACAATTTATTTCGGTCACAGGACTGTCATGTTACCTAATAATAATGATAATTTGTCGAACTGATATTTTAAATGCCAAAATAACGATAAAGGGCCAAACACAGCAACCTATTCGAGCATGTCACGTGATTCATCTTGAACCACGGAAAGTCAATCCTTCATCCATTGAATCAGCACTCTAATTTATATATCTCGTTGGGTGGAAAAGTAATGGAAGAAATTACAGGCACCCTGTATTGACAAAATTGGTACGTGATAGAGAAAAACTGACTTCAATTTAAGTTTTAGCACACCAGAAAACATAAAGACCAGTCAAAATTGTAAAATCAAAATTTTACATGTCGACCTGTGTAATAATAATAATAATAATAATAATAATAAACTTCTTCGTTCAGTTACTAGTCAATCCGCGATTGTAATGAAATGCTCGCCCTCAGGTGGACTAAGGTGAAATTACAATAACCATGCTTTAATTCGGCTTCCATCAGCCGCCATTGCTTGCCGATGTTTAGTTTCACATATATTTATTGAATAAAAATGAATAAATCCGGTAAAAAAGATAACACATACTGTTGTGTGCCACAGTGTAACTCCAAAGGATCAAGAAATCCAGAATTAAGCTTTTATTTATTTCCAAATGACAAATTTAAAATTTCAGTTGCTTCGGCTAATGGAAGTAAAGAATGAATTAGATGATTTGAAACTAATATTTGTTCAACTTCAGTTAAAAATCTACTTCCGATCGAACTTTGAATAAACTGAAATATTTTTTTCCGAAAGCAATCAATTTTCCATGATGTAATGGCGGAGAAATTATAGTACGAATATTAAGTAGAATAACAAAAAGAACAATAATAAATTCACGTGGCTATTATATTTACTAAAAACAAAGGCTGAAAAAGCGCCATCTATCGATCATTACAAACGCGGATACTATTTTAAAGAAGTGTGTAAAGTTTCAATATAACCGGCGCATTAATTTTTCAGAAATCGTGTCCACCGCTTTTCTGAAGGGTCTCTGGAAGCCAGAACCCACCAGCTGAATTTTCCAAAAATTTTATATAATATTGTTTAAATGTTAATCTTTTATATGCTCAAAATTTTAAATAAAATACTTTTCTTATTACATTGGAAAAAGAAAGCGAAATTATGCTATTATTATTGTTCAAGACCTATGTATCCCCTAAAAGTTGTCCATAACCCAGTCTCTTTACGCATTAATGCTTAGCGAATACGGGAATTGAATTGATCGCAGTTTGGATATGATTCGAGGTATAGAAAGCGCACAAATAAATTGCTTATCTTGTATTTTTGATGTTTTTTCTTACTGTCTGTAAGGCACGCCATCTATTATTAAAATTTAGAAATATTTTATTTTATTTTTATTTATTTATTTATTTATTTATTTATTCTTAAACAAAAGGTTTCATCGTAAGAAGCATTTTAATACAAGCCGAGTTCTCGCACGTAAATTACTTGATTTTATGTTAAAGTGTTAGACATTATTGATCCATCCTGCACTTTGTCGTAAATAAATAAATAAATAAAGGAAATACAATTGCTTCATTTGTGAATTATAGACGAAGATTTCTTTTTAAAATTAAGCCTAATATTCATGTTTGACCATATTTTTCCCTTAATGAAAAAAAAAAAAAAAAAAAAAAGAGCTTAATTTGGCAAATATGATCATCTATAATCTGTTTCTTAAAAAAAAAAAATGTACTTACCAACACGTGTGACTAATTTCTTTTGGCACGAATAAACGATTGCGTACGAATCATAATCAGTGTCAACCACCCAGAAAGGAAATTTGGTGTCAAAGGCTAAAATGAAGAAAAAAAAAAATGTATTATTGTTTGTGTAAACATCTTTAGCTAAAATCTGACACAGTTATCAACATTTTTAATGACATTCTTGTAAGGTACTTGTAAACAAATATTTTTGTATTTTTAGTGGATATTTCAAATCAATAATTAAAAAACAGAAAAATAAAAGAAATTTAAAAAGAATTACAAAAATTCATTTAAAGAAAAAATATTAAATAATCATAAAAAAGAACAAAACCAGATAAAGATTGCAAAATAACATCATGTTACTAGATAACACGTTTAACTTAAAATTAGTACAGTCAGCCAAAAAAAAACGCCCCCCCCCAACCTAATTTCGCCGTAAATTATCGTAGAAACATGCGACTGATACCGATCAGTTTGTAATAACGTCTAGTATATAATGTTATAGTTAGATTTTACTTAGGGGGTCGTCTACATATTAAAACTGACATCAACTTCATTTTTTTCAATGGTAACCCCCCTTTTTTATAATTTATTTGAATTCTTTAGATCAAATCATCACGGAAAATGGTATAGTTTATATATTTCGCTCAATTTTTCATAGAGTTATAAGCTGTCAAAGTTTGGGGATGCTAATGTTAAATGAATGTGACAAACATTAAATCGTATCTTCCGAAATAATTATGATATTTAAATTCTGTTTTTTTTTTTATTTGTTAGAATGAAGTGACCCAAACATATTCCATGCAAATTTTTGCTAAAAAAACATTTTTTAAATTATGAAAATTATTAATAAATTCATATTTGAAAAAATTATGAATTATGACCTATGTTAATTTTTGCACGAATAGAACGGGCATCATCAAAAACATGGGTTTCCAAATTTACAGCTCGTTCCTAACATTATTGTTTGAGTTACAGTGATATTTCACTTTTTATTCCTGTTAGGGGGCCGTCAGTTGTTATAATCTGTATCCTCTATAAGTAAATGTTTGTATATAATTTGACGGAAAACTATTTTAATTTACCTTTATGTTATTTTTATTGTTTCCTAAGCAATATTTCGATGTTTATTATACAAATTGGCATATTTTTGTAAAGTTATCACAATGTAGGCGAGGGATTGTGAAAGAATTTCAAAAGAAAAGAAGCCCCGCCTCTGATACGCTGAAACACTACTTAAAAAAAAGACTAATTTGCATATTCCTATTTGACTCTATATGTGACGCTGGTATGCATAAATCACAATGGTATTTACTACATCGATTATTGAAGACAAAACTTAAATGATTTAATTACAAATATGCAAAATTATTTTGTTTTATATTATAAAGTTTTAGAAAATTTGAGAAAAGGCGTGGCTTACGGTACAAGAGAGGAATATATCCGATCCTAATATGTTAAGTCTTTCTTCATAAGTATTAAATATCTTTTTCTAGTTTTTCGCTGCTAAAATTCTATTTTAACCCTGTTGCACTTTTTTTCGCATTTCAGTATTCAAGAGTACGCACACCTCTAGTTAAATATCATGTTCTAGAAAACACGGTACAGCGAGACTGATTGCATGAAACAGCAATTATGCATTCGACAATCGTTTTATTATTATTATTATGAATATTTAATAATTTTAAAAAGATTTTTTACCATGAATTTTCTGTTTCAATTTTGTTGTGACATATTTGCATTTGGTTACTGTACAGTTTGTAAGCTTTGTGTTATTTAAAATTTATCCCATAATGTAACATAATAAAATATCAAATTTCTATTAAAAGTTTTTTAAAACAGAATCAAATAGTGAAAAATTGCTTTATTTTTTATTTTTATTTATTTTTATTTATTTTTATTTATTATTATTATTATTATTATTATTATTTTTAAGTTTATAAGATCTATTATTGGAACATAGCTCAATAGTATTTATTTTCAATTTCCTAATCACGAAATCAAAGTCACAGTTATTATGGAATAAAAATTTAAAAAAAGGAATAGTCTTATTACTTTCAAATATATATAGATATTGATCTTACAGAATCCTGAAATTTCATTTAAAAGACTTTAATCGTCTAAATTTAAAAATTCAAAATAAAATAAATTAATCTAAATGCTTTTAAAGTTGAAACGGGAAGATTTCAAACTATATGAAAATTGGCATTTGTGTTTTGAACATTTTGGTGCGGCAGATATTAAAAACAATATTTTAATGATGAGCTGAACCTGAGCTTAAGAGAGGGCGGATATCACCTGACTAAAACCAGAATAAACAACATTTTAATTTATTCCGGGGTATTTTTAGCCCACTGTTATTCCCCCTTTTTTTTTTTTTTTTAAAGAGAAATTTATCTTAATTTAACACAGATTTTTACTTTTTACCGTTATCCGCATGTGACTTTCAGCATTAGCATTTAAATGATGAGTCATCATCTTCTTCCAAAGCAAATTTTAAATAAACTTAAAATCATATACATTTGTGAAAATCCAAACAGATTTTTCCTACTAAGAAAGCCATTCCACACTGCAATACCTGCGTAATCGGTCACTTATACGCCAGTTCACACCACAATATATTGGTAGGTAGGTAGGTTGGGTTTAATGTCGCACTAGTACTACTATGAGTAATTGGCGACGGTCTGGGACGCACCCATACGATGGTCCGGAGACACGCCATCGTAATTTTTATCGTTCACGGAGACGATGGCTTCCTTGTTTCTGTTCCCATAGTTTATTGTTCAGATTTTTTATTTTATTTTTTTTTTTTTATTTATTTTATTTTATTATTATTATTTTCTTTCTTTCTCCCCCACTCCCTTTTTTTTAATAGAGTAATGTAGCATTTTGACCTTTTCAACTGAAGATTTAGATTAAGTGTAGTCAGCCTTTCTACACCCACCGTCCACTTCGGTATCTGTGTTAAGGGCCCTCTTCACTCACCGCCGCCGGAAGCCGAAACTAATGTTATTCAATGGAAAATTTTTCTTTAAAATAACTTATTAACTAATACATATTTTTAAATTCTGTTTTCACATTCTGAAAGTTCCCAGTTGTTAAATTGACGTACCTTTTCTAAAATATTATTTTTTTATTTTTTTATATTTTATTTTGAAGCTGCAAAATACGAATTTTCAATATGTGAAATTTTTCATTTTGCAATTTCGAAATAAAATATTAAAATTTGAAAAATTACATTTTTAAAAAGGGTCCGTCAATTTAACACTTGGAGATTTTCTGAATGTGAAAACAGAATTTAAAAATATGTATTAGCTAATAAGTTATTTGTAAAGAAAATTTCACCATTGAATAACATTGGCTCGGACTTCCGGCGACGGTGAGTAAAGAGGGCCGTTAAGAGTAGTATTTTAGAACATCCCATTAAGTAGTAGGATTTATTATTTTGCATATTAATTTGTTACACATTATAAAATATAAAAGCAAAAGAATATCGTGGAGATTTATGTAAAAGTTTTTAATAATGTCATGAAAAAAAATAATTAATTAAAAAAATAAATAAATAAAAATAAAAAAATCTGTTTTAATATTTTTAAAAAGTCAATTAAATTAAAGAAAATGAAAGTACTGCAGTATCAGAACAAACTCCCATTGTCACTGTGAAACGGCCGTGGGAACCAGGTTGAGTGCCACCGTTTCAGACAATTATACGGCAGCTTGAGTTAAAATAATTTTTAAACAAATTTAAAAACATTTACCCTTTTTTTTTTTCTTTCGATAGATATTTTAATATCTATTCAAGCTATTTAATTTTCGTCGTATGAAGTGAACTATTTGATGTTTAATCAATAGAAACCAATAAAAATCTTTTAATTGATAAACTAACTCAGAGAGTTCTGTGATTTTTTATTTTATAATTAGCATTTCTGAAATTTTTTTCCGGTGTGAAACTTAATAAATAATGTATACTGGGTGGTATATCATGATTTATATTTTCTAAATGTATAGACGGACCCCTAATACATTTTCACGTGTTACTCTATTTAGAATTGTTATAAGGTATGTAAATAGGTATGTTTTCCAAACCGCCTTGATCTCAGAAATCTGAATATGAAGTCAAAAATAGGGGTTGCTATTGAAGAAAATGAAGATAATGCCAGTTTTAATATGTAGACGACCCTCTAGGCAAAGTGTAACTATACCGTTATAAACTAGACGCTATTACAAATCGATCGGTAGCAGTCAAATGTTTCTATGATAATTTACGGTGAAATTAGGTGGGGGGGACGTTTTTTTTTGGCTGACTGTACATTTCCTTTACAGCTTAGAATGGTTTCTTGTTTTCTGACCTAATATCTCGTTGTCCACAATCGTAACACTTATTGTTGTACAGAGTGAAGTTATCGTACAACCACTTGCCACAAGTGAATCTGTTCAATGCATTTCCGAGCCCCCCCCCCCCAAAAAAAAGGGGGTATGCACACCGTGTGTGCAATGATATATGGCTAATCCCGCCCATTTTTAACTCCAGAATCCACCCACTGTTTGCTATTTATTATTTTTTCCCCTTTAAATCTTCCGCACAAAAATGTTCAAAACACAAAGTTTAAATTTCACTTGGTTAGAAATCTTCTCGTTTCAACTTTAAAAATCTTTGCGTTTATTTAATTTATTTTATTGAAACTTAGACGATTATAGTCGTCCTGAATAGACTGGTATTTTTTTGCTTGCATTTAGTTTTATCGCTTCTATTTCAGCAGCCGACAGCTGCACAAAACTTGAGCATCATACTTGAAAGTATTGCATAATTAAACAGATATACAATAACATTTAAATACTTTGCGATAAATTTCTCATAGGTTAATATTAGCATTTGAGAGGTAAATCCCAACACAGATGTGTCTTTTGTCGATCGTGCCACTCCTGAATAATGTTCAATTTCAGATTCTGTAGACAGTCTCCTAAAAGATGCGCCGTCTCGAATGGATTGAACTAGTCCAGTCGGTTGTCGAAGTTATTTCCAGGTACAGCTCCATACATTCAACGAACTCATCCCCATTGTCTTCTCACTAACAATAAGCTTCGAAATCTCTATTAGTAATGCGCAATCTCTCCTAAATAGCAAAAGCGCAAACTCTCCCATTTTGGTAGGAGAGATTGCGCAGTCTTTTATTAAATAATTATTGGTTTTTAGAGAAAATCGTGGTGCTCATACAGTTAGTCTACGTTAGTTAGTAGCTTATGAAAAATTGTTTAAATAAAAAATATTTTGTACTACTACGATTGTATTGAAATTTCTAGGAAAAGTTACGAAAATTCAAGCATTTATTTTTGAAAACGAAACAAAATAACCACGTTTTATCTTAGACTCTTGAAGCAATCAACATGAACATTCAAGTGGGCACTTCACTATTGATGTTGTACAACCACCTGAAATCGCAACTTGCCCACTCTACACTTACCCGTCGATCCCCTATGTGCGTAATCTCTCCTACCGCGCGATTTCTCCGAGCTTTATTTTATGTGTGCCTGTTATGTGAGTAATTTCCAAATTTCAGACATGAAAGCCGTCTGTATCAACAAAGCTCTCCATGATTTGAAAAATGTAAAATGCTTCAATGAAAACCAAATGAGAAAAATAAATAGAAGAAGAAGTAATGTTAGGAAAGTCAAAATAAGTGACCATAAGGCCATACATTTTAACAGTGTACCGTAATTCTAAATTAAATTACTTAATTTCTATATTGTTATATTTTTATTTATAATGTAACGAAGAAATCACTTTAAGACATATATTTCAACAATGCTCATTAATTCTAAATTCAATTACTTAATTTCTACATTAATTTTTTATTTATATTGTAACGAAGAAATCACTTTAAGACATATATTTCAACAATGCTCATTAATTCTAAATTCAATTACTTAATTTCTACATTAATTTTTTATTTATATTGTAACGAAGAAATCACTTTAAGACATATATTTCAACAATGCTCATTAATTCTAAATTCAATTACTTAATTTCTACATTAATTTTTTATTTACTTTGTAACGAAGAAATTACTTTATTACATACATTTCAAAAGTGCTCTTTAATTCTAAATTCAATTACTTAATTTCTATATTAATTTTTTATTTACTTTGTAACGAAGTAATTACTTTATTACATACATTTCAATAATACTCCTTAATTCTAAATTCAACTACTTAAGTTCTATATTAATTTTTATTTACTTTTTAAAGAAGAAATTACTTTATTCCATACATTTCAACAATGCTCCTGAATTCTAAATTGAATTACTTAATTTCTATATTATTATTTTTAATTTTATTTATTTATTTTTACTTTGTAAAGAAATTCAAAGTGTACTTTTAAAAAACCAAACCAGTAAAATAGAAAAAGAAGAAAGGTAAAAATTATAGCTTACGTGAGTTAGTTTTAAGTGGCGATATCGACAGTTTAGCAGGTTCAGAACTTTTAGTGGTGGTGACATCAGAATATTCGGATTTAGTTTTGCTCCTGTAAAATAAAGGCAACAAATTTATTTTCACGATAATAAAAAAAACTGAATTAATTGCATTGAATAAGAATAATTGTTAATTAGTATCTTCACATACTGTTAACAGATAGAAGTTTGTTCAATTCAATGTTGTTCGAGTGAGTGGCGAGAAATTCGAGTAATGTTACAGATTTTCCATATTATTATTTTTTAATGGTTCAGTCATATATATAGTAATAAGACATAGATTGATCAGCGAGAGGTAAAAAGTGATACCTTTTTTCTCGGGAAAAGTCACTCTTATGGCTGTATTTCCCCGAGTAAATTACACACAGGAATACACATGGATAATTTAGTAAATAAAATTTATGAATAATTTATTTACTAAAGGTGATTTGAAAAACTCCAGATACAGTTTCAAATTCATATTGCTTTTTTTCTTTCTTTTTTTCAATACTCTCTAATGGCTGATTTTAGAACTTTTTTTCGGCATCAAAAATTTTTGCTCGATAACATGGGGTACACTGTAAAAAAATTGAACACATTTTGCCGGTAAGTGATCGTTAAAATTTTTACAGTCACTGTCCGTAAAATTGTGCCCGTAAAGGTTCTATATTTTTTTTTTTCTCGAAGAAGAGAAGTGACCTTTAATAAATGGTCAACTTACTGAATTTAACAGGACTTTGTTACAAATACGGGCACTGGACTTTTCCCTCAAAGAAAGCAGCTGACCGTAAAATTTAACGGTCAAATCTCTGAATTTTACTGAAATTTGTTACAGCGTATGGGAATGATAGATCTATATGTATATTACTATATCTATGGGTTCAATAGTGTGTGTAGGATAAGCCAGCAAGTCTTGTATAAAACTGAGGAATGCGGTTATTGTTATAATATGCAAAGCTTCAATATTGAAAAAAAGAAGAAAAATCTGTGACTGACACCAACAAACCAAAAAACCAAATTTTGGCTCTAGTAAAAACAGTTCCATGTCATTATTCTTAATGATCACGTGGTTTCTGGAATGAAGTGGTGGGGGACAACTTTTATCCGATTTTTACAAAAATAAAAAAAAAATCTATAAATAATAATTATGACTCACAGTCCAAAAACTTTCATATTCAATTGAAAATTAGAGATTTCAAAAGAAAAAATAGTATTTAATCATATTAAAGGGAGCTCTGCGTTGACATTATGTAATTTTTGATATAACGTTTTTCCAGTTGAAAATTACATATTTTATAGGAAGATACTAGTTCAATTAAATTGAAGGCCGATTCATATATATATATATATATATATATATATATATATATATATACTAACCGCCTTTGCCGACCAACTGTTCGCGATGCTTGAAAAATCTGACCGTATTTAACTCTCGCTTGGTGAAGAATTACAACAGAGATTCTGATTCAGAAATCAACATGGTTGGTGGGTTGGGATAACGTCGCACTAGTATTGTGCAATGGGTAATTGGCAACGGTTTGGGACGCACTCCGGAGTCATACCATCACAGTTTTGATCCACCACGGAGGGGATGCCTCCTCCGTTCGTGATCCCAGACGTATAATTTGGATAGAAACATGGAGGATATTAGGCCGCAATGGATTTTATGGCAACAGCCACAATTAGTGTATACGACGGTTTTTTACCAGCTCGAGTATGGAACCCGCAATTTTCCAATTACGAGTTTGGTGCTCATCCGACTGGGCTAGTGTGTTATCCATCTAAGCTAAAGTTAACTCAAAATACTTTTAATAATAAATAAATCAATTAAATTTTTAGATCTGAAAATAATCTTTAATGGAAATAAAATTTACATTGATATATAAGACAAACGACAAGATTTTCGCTTTAAAGTAAACGTGTTTACACATTTTAATTCCTGTCAGCATCTTTCGGTGTATAGAAACTTCATCATTAGCCACTTATTTCGAATTACTAACTTATGCTCTTCAAAGTATAAAAACAAGAATATTAATAAACTAATCACTGCCACAGCTAAAATGGGTTTCCCTAAAAACTATTTTTATATCCATATCCATGTCTCTGTCGGTAATATTAAAAAAAAAAAAAAAAAAAAAAAAAAAAAAAAAAAAAAAGGAGTGTACTTTAGTGTATATTCTCCAAAAAATAATAAAAAAATTAAAGGGAAAAAAATTAGAGGTTGCATGGTTAGATGTTTGATTACGGTGGATGGGTGGCGTTGTTTGGCTGTTTGGATAAGTGGGATGATGAAATTATGTTATTATTATTTTTTTTTTAAACGGTATTGCGGTTAATAAATAAAAGTAAAAAATATAGCTAATCTTAATAGAAAAAGTTACTCTTCTCGATAAATGCAATTGGTTTTAGTAAAGATTGAAAAAAAAAAAAAATAGTCAGAAAAAATATTGTAAATAAAAAATCTCTTTTTAAATGATCTTATTATAAATAAATACTAACTCTAGTGTTAACATACACCACCAGATGGCATTAAACTAATCATACTGAAAAAACTTAAACCAATGTTTTAGCAGCAATATTAAAAATTAAATTAAGTATCAATTTAAGTTATTATATCGAATAGTGGATCAGTTCTACTAAAGTTAAACAAAATAATTATATACTCTAATTAAAATAGCTTTTTATGTGTTTAATGTATGATTAGACTCTATTTAAAGACTCCATGTTGTCTGAAATATTCATTTTTTCTACATCTACTGTGAACAGCTAAACCTTTAATTTGTTTTACTTGTTGTCAACGAGATATATAAAGTAGAGTGATAAATAATAACCCTTGAGAAGGTCCAAGATGAGTCATGTGACATGCTCTCCTTGCACCTGCGTATTCGGTGGTTCCCTTGGTAACAGCTTATTTTCAGTAAATTTCTATGGCAACGGTTTGGAGATTGTTCTTCGTATAAATCATAACCGCCAATGTTTTTGTTTACTTACGTAGTTTAATATTCTTTTGTTCTAAATCATTTTAATTTTGATTTTACTTTTTTTTTATTTCGTGTAGTTGAACTTTAACCGACAAAATGCTTAAAAATAGCTGAAAAATTATTACTTGTTGTTAAATTTAGCTCTTTAAAAGTTTAAATTTCCTGTTATAAACACATTTAAACTTTGTTGGGAAACGATGAAAAAAAAAGGTATTTTATTATTTATTGAAATGTGAAATATGTGTAAAATTATTTTAAAAACAATTTATTTCGGTCATAGGACTGTCATGTTACCTAATAATAATGATAATTTGTCGAACTGAAATTTTAAATGCCAAAATAGCGATAAAGGGCCAAATACAGCAACCTATTGGAGCATGTCACGTGATTCATCTTGAACCACAGAAAGCTAATCCTTCATCCATTGAATCAGCACTCTAATGTATTTATCTCGTTGCTTATTGTTATCCATGTGATTGCAATTGCTTCCTCCTGTGAGTAATGTTTGTTTTTTTGGTTGTATTTTGTTTGATTATCTGATTTCTCAAACTAAATAGTTTTCTCCACTTTCTTCCTCATATTTACTTAAATTATTTTCATGTACGCTAGGGAGTCCGCTAGAAATTTGGTATTATAGCCACTAGCAAACAAAATTGTACATTGGTGCTTAACGGTGAAAAAGGTCTTCCCTGACGAGTATTTCTCACCGTTCTGAGCTATTCCTAATTGAAAAATAATCTGTCAAAAAAAGTGTTTCAATTGCTCATTCTCTTATTCCTTGTTTGAATCTTTTGTTTTGGGTATCATTTAGTTTTAATGCACAGGCAACATTATTTAAATAGCAACTATCTAGGAATTATACTGAGGTAAGTTTGAAGTTACACGAAAAAAAAAAAATCAATAAGTAAAATGTATTGTTTCAAAAATCAAAAAGTAATATTAATTGTTTCAATAATTAACAATCAGTTTACAGGTGACAATCAGGTGATTGTAATATGATGAATTTTATTCTTATTGGTTTATGTGATTTTACTGTTTTAGTGATCTTAAATCTTTTGCTCGGTTTTTACTTTGCATTAAAAATTTATATCTATCTATCTCTCTCTATATATATGCATATATCATTGGAATCGAAAAAAAAAACCAAAAAAAAAAAAAAAACATACTTTCCGATGTTGCAGACATATTTAATTTTTTACTTCCATAGGTGATGAAAGTATTGCATTTGGACCAAAAATTCAATATCGAGATTTCACCTGATTTACACGTTTTAAGGTCCCCTGAGTCCAAAAAAGTGTTTTTTGGCAATTGGTCAGTGTGTTTGTGTGTGTGTATGTATGTGTGGAATCTTCTGGCTATCATATCTCCGAAGCTAATAAAGATAAAACTACAAAATTTCAGAATTAGAACAGGTCTGGTGTACAGATGAATTTTCCAAATTTTTGTGAAAATTGAGAAACCGGAAGTGGGACCGTAAGTCTGTATCTCAAAAACAGCTCTAACGATTTTCTTCAAATTCGCTATATAAACACTCTATTAGATGTCCTTTCGAATGATATAGTTGGTTAGTTCAGGGAAATTGATAGGTGTCCTGCATAAATAGCTCAATTTCAGGTCTCGAAAGCGCGTTCTTTTTAACACGGCTGCGCGGATTTTTTTCAAACTCGCCCAATTAACTCACTTTTAAGTATCCTTTTGTATGTAATTATTGTTTTCCGGTCAATAACTGATTTTTTGTAAAAGTTAATACCTCAAAAACGGCTCTAATGATTTTCTTGAAAATTGTTATATAAATTCATTTCTTTCTCATGTATTACGTGGTTATTAGAAGAAAATTAACAGTCTTCCTGCTTAGGTAGGTCATCTTCAAATCTCGGAAACTTGTGTTTCAAAAAATAGCTCTACCGTGTTTTTCTCTTATTTTGTACCTCGCTATATGTAAGCTTCGTTTTATATGTCTTTACAAGTTTCTCTAACCGGAAAAGTTTAAAGTTTCTACTTCTTTAGGTAACTTTTAGGTTTTCTGATCACATTATCTCTCAAAAATGCATATAATACGTGTAATAGTGGGTAATGGAAGTCGTGTGAATGTTTCACATCAGATTTTTTTAGTTATGGAGGAATGACAGTTTAAATACGGCCGTATTCTCCCGCCCCCCTCCTCCCATCACGTTTTCTATCGTCTTTGGAAGTACTTGAGGAGGAAAAAGTCCAATTAAACAAAAAAATTGGAAAAAATCCAATTAAAATTTTAATTAATATCTCTTCAGTTAATTAAAAATTTATTTGTTTATTTATTTTCACTAGCACCTCCTGCGCACTTTACTCTACTCATATGCTAATTTCTGTAATTCTACGACACGTATTCGCTGAATGTATAGCTGTATAGACACACACACACACACGTCTCTTATAACACTGGTCTACAGTGGTTCGGTAACAACTGTCAAATTATTATTTTTATTATTAATTCCAATTTTTATTTAAATATCTGCAAGCAAAAAAGTCCCATCACGTCACATTTTTCTGTTAGAGTATCAGAAAATGGCAGTTTTCACGAATTTTTATCATTTTCACAGTATCACAGGTTGTAACCCTTCCTGCTGGCAATCCAGAGTCCTGGCAAATCAGAATCCCGGCAACCATGTTTGTTCCATTTCTTTTTTTTCTTTCTTTTTTTTTTTTTTTTTTGTTAAAATATCAGAAAATGGCAAATTTTATTATTATTTTTTATTATTTTTACAATACAGTCGACAGCAAAAGTATCCGAGCACTAGCCAATAATTCCGATATTTAAAAAGTACATTTAATGCTATTTTGTTAAATAAATTCTTATCGAATCATTTTCTTAGACTAACTAAGAACATGACTCGACAAGGATTTATTTAACAAAGCAGTATAAAGTGTACTTTTTTTAGACAGGGATTATTGCTTCCAGTACCGATTAAATAATCGTAACAAAAAATCTGTACGTGTTACAGATTTTTCGCTATTATTTTTGAATTTTGCACTACAAAATTAGTTGAAAATAGCTAATTTCATTTTTGTTACCCTCCAAAATTTTTTTTGTCGACTAGTGTAATTATAGATATTGCTAGCGTTACACTTGTAAGCAACAACTAATTGAAATTAAACAACAACACTTTACTTACAAAACTTTGGAGTAAAATTTGTGGAGCAAAGAAGCCTTGTTCTTTCCTTTGGACTCAAATATATAGGTGGAGCATTTCCTAGCTGCATTTCCAATGGAGGCGCTGGATTCGATTTCATACCAGGTACCTGCAAACTGAACAGAATTCAAGTCATATAATCTATCTAAACTAATTCTCTAAAACACTGTACACAAAGACGTTTTTGACTAAAAAATGTGTTATATAGGGATCGTTTTAATTGTTTTAAACCATATTTTCGTTAGGAGTATAAAAATCAGTTTTCTTGCGACAAAATATATTTTGTCGAAAGAAAACTTATTTTATTTATAAATAAATATTTTTATTTATAAATAAATAATTAAAACTTAAGGAAAATAGTAGTCTATGTCCTATACCAGACTATTCTCTATCTCTGTACCAAATTTCATCCAGATCCGTTTAGCCGTTGTGGCGTGATTGAGTAACAAACATCCATCCAAACTTTCGCATTTATAATACTATTAGTATAGATTTTTGGGTTAAAAAAAGTAAGTAATTTCTTTTTTCGCATTTTTTAGTTCGAAAATAAAAAATCAGTTTTTTGAAAACGAGTACTATTTTAACGATCGTAAATGTTCTGAATGTGAAAATTGGGATTTAAAAACATGCGTTAGGTTATGAGTCATTATGGAAACAAATTTCCCCAAAGAATAACTTTTGCTTTGGCTGTCAGTGAGATTAGACATTGTACTCTCTTAATTACAGCACAAGTGAAGATCGTGAAAAATACCAATCAAAATTAGCGAGAGCCCGAGATCATTCTATAAGATCCTTCCTGGAACAAAAGTAGCTACATGTAACGTCTAGTGTCATGTAGTGAGATTAAAATGAGGTACACTGTAAAATATATGTCCTATTTGCTGCCAGAAATTCTCTGTAATTTCAAAAAATTCTTTCTGACAACGTAAGTTTTTCATAAATTACACGTATTTTCTCAAATTACAGAGAATTTCTCGCAGCAAATAGTACATATTTTTTACCGTGTATGTACATTCTATTCTTATGAATAACCTTTGACATTTCTTCCCTAAATTCAATTTTGTACGCTTTTTTAATTAATGGTACTTAAAGTACACTGTTAAAAAATTCAGTTCAAACTTGAACCACTGTGTGGAGTAAAGTTATAAGCAATACCATAATATGGTTCAACCTCACTTTTAAGTTTTCTACTCTTCTTGTGGTTAATTTAAGTTGCATCAAAACTTGGAGGTACCCTACACCCACTCACAAGGGAAGTATGAATCAGTAAAATTGCTATTGAAAACAAAGCAAGCTTTAATTAAAGAGCACGGTCGAAAACATAGGGTAAAGTGCAAATTTTATGCAACAACTCACCCATGAGCTAAGATAAAACCCTAAAAAATTTAGCCCCTTTTATCAAAATCAACGAAACAGAAATAGCGGGCAAGAAAGCATGACACAGTGCCAGTGTGGCTGACTCGAGACCAGAAAATCTTCTGTTCGATCCCCATATCGGTCGAATTTTGATTTTGATTTTATTTATTTATTTCAATTTAAAACATAATAGTGATATTTGGTTCAACATAAATTACGAAATCATGGTAAAAGGTTCCCTAACAACACACTTGTCCATAATACATCCGGGATATATCCATAGGATGTCCTCAGGTGTCCTTTTCATCCATAGGATATCCTGAGGATGTCATTTGGAGAAGGTGTGCTGTTAGGGGTGGTTACAGCTACTTCAGTACCAAGTTTTGGGTCAAAAAATTTTTAACAGTGTACCGTCTGTAGAAAAAAAAGTTAATAGAAATCCCAAGTTATTTTGAAAAATATTCATACTTAAAATTTACATCCCCAGAAAAATACAGCGCTCTTACAAGTACAAAATATTTATCCTGGTTCAATATTACTATTATAAATAATTTATTTTAATTTCACAATTATTGTTTTTTCTTAAAAAAAAAAAAAAAAAAAAAAAAAAAAGACTCATTGTGTTTATTTATACGAAATTTTGTCCTATGCTGTCGTATTAAAAATTATGATAAAACTGCTCGATAGTGCCACCTGTTGAGTGATATGCACCAAGTTGATATGTACCAGTTTATGTCACGGTACAACTAAATAAATCTTTTTCTGAAATTATGTATATTAGTTCTTGAGTCAGAGTTGGCAGAAAGTTTTTATTATACACATACAGACAGACAAACATTTTCTAAAAATGGCCAAATACTGTTCTGGACATCTCAAAACGTGCAAATCAATCGAAAACTGGTAGTCGTAAAATTTTGCAAATCCAGTGCTTTTTTTCTATTGTATGTAGGAGAAAGTAAATTATATTGTAATCCCTGTATGACACAAACTTAAAATACCGATTTTGGATTTTCTGTTAATATTTGTACTTGACATATGTTGATAACAGACACACACAGAGACACCTCCACAAATATACAGACACAGACCAACTGCTAAAAACAAGATTTTTGGATTCAAGGGAGCTCTAAAACGTGCAAATATATTAAAACTAAGCTGCGAAAATTCAACTTCCTTTTTAAAATAAATAAGTAAATAAACAAATATAGATACGAATAATAAATAACTAATATTATAGTTTTAAAAAATTAAAGAACACGCTTTTATAGAAATATGAACTAAAAAGCACAAAATATCTATCTTAGTATTAAAATGCAGGGTAAGAGAAAATCGTGTGAGTGACACACCATAATATTTACATACATTTAAATCTTTAATTAAAATAATTTAGAATTAAACAAAAACCATTTTTAAAAAATCTCCCCTGACTGGGCTCGAACGCTAGACCCTTAGGTTCGTAGCGCGGAGCTTTACGCCACAGCCACAGCGTTCACGGAGGGAAAGCCTTTTTTTACAATATAAATTTTTTGTTTGCTCCCAGAGCGGTTACAAACATACATTATACATACAAACATTACATACAGGTGAAGCTAATAAAAACGTGTTAAAAAAATACCTTTTCTACCATTGATGGGCAAAGAAAGTAAAAATGCGAACCTGAGGCTCTTGGAGCTTTGGATCCACTAGTTTTTATAAGTGTCAAAATTGTGGAAAAAGAGCTTATTTCTTACCTTTTCTAAACTAAAGTCTTTTGGTGTCTTTGGATCTTTGCATGCACCCAGAAAGGGGCCACCCAAGCAAACTGTAGCCGTAAGGCTGAGAACTAGAATTTCCGAAAACATCGTATCCGCTATGATAGATCTAAAAAACACTACTAAAAATTCACCTGTTTATATGATCGGATAATATGACTTATCTTTCCAGCCTCTGATATTAATCGCAGATGCATTGTTTCTCAGGATTGATTCGTGCTTTTCTCACTGTGTGAATCTAACCATTTGCTGCAGTATTTGCAACAGTGACTGAATATTTTGGAAGAAAAGATGATATTTTAAACTTATTTTCGAGAAATCTAGAACTTCTTATAAGACGAAATTATTGTAAATTTCGATTCAGTTTCAATTTTTCAGTTTCTTAGTACGAAATATTTGTAACACTTCATGAAACTTATGGTTTTGTACATCTAATAATATTTAAGAAGGGAAAATTAATTTAAATGGCGAAGCTATTAAATAATACATGAGATACAGTTTTATACAGAATTACCCACTAAAGCGACCAAACTATCAGTAGTTTAATCAATCTATTTTTAATTTTCGAACATATATTATGTAAGGAAGGTATTGTTATGATGAAAATATTCCACTATAAGATTTTAGTGATTTATGCATTTTGAAATTTTCTCTCTGAGTTCATTTTTATGCCATTTTTAACACGCTTTTATTAGCTTCACTTGTATGTATGTTTGTATCATGAAGATAGAGATTCTCTAGCTTCATGGTTTGTATGTATGTTTGTAACCGCTCTCGGAGCAAACAAAAAAGCTATATTGTAAAAAAAGACTTTCCCTACGTGAACGCTGTGGCTGTGAGGTAAAACTCCGGGCTACGAACCTAAAGGTCTAACGTTCGAGCCCAGTCAGGGGAGATTTTTTAAAAATGGTTTTTATTTAAATCTAAATTATTTTATAATCACCCTGCAATATGGTGTGTCACTCACACAATTTTTTCTTACCCTGCATTTTAATACTATAAAGATAGATATTTTGTGCTTTTTAGTTCACATTTCAATAAAAGTGTGTTTTTAATTTTTTTAAAGTATAATTTTATTACATTAACGTGCAGTCGGTAACAAAAGTATCCGAACACTAGCAAAAATTCCTATATTAAAAAAGTAGAGTTAATACTGTTTTATTAAACAAATCCTTGTCGAATCACGTTCTTAGACTGACTAAGAACATGATTCGACAAAGATTTATTTAACAAAACAGTACTAACTCTACCTTTTTTACGTAGGAATTTTTGCTAGTGTTCGGATACTTTTGTTACTGACTGTATGTGTGTATGTATGTGTATATGTGTGTGAGTGAATACAATAACATCTAAACGCTTTGATCGATATAACTGAAAGTTACTCAGTATGCTATAGGTCACCATCGTACGAACTGTATAATTTTTAATGAGCTTAGTACTTAAAGTATTTTTTACAGGGACACAAAAGGAAATTCTTTACCATTAGGGCCTACGGACTCAAATTATATAAAGTGCGATAAGCTGAGCGTCTAAGCACCTTATTCGATTGAGCGTCTAAGCTAAGATAGATATGTCCCATTTGTATGATTTGTGTATAGATTTTTAAGAGTGTAAGGCTTATAGTTCTTTTACAGAGACACAAAAACTAATTCTTTATCATTACGGTCTGTAGACTCCAATTATTTGAAGCGCGCTAACGTTCTAAAATGTACATTCAATTAGAATGTAAATTGGAAGGCATGCTATAGGTTATCATCGCAAGATCCGTACAGATTTACATAAATGTAGGACTTACAGGTTTCTTTTTTTCCAATTATGTTGAAAAATATATACGACTAATGTTTTTACTAACAGGCTTTGCCTGCTGCGCTGATGGTTATTATATTCAAATGGACAATTAAAAAAAAGAAAAAAGAAACGTTTTCTTTTTACTACCACTTTATTAAATATATATATAAATATATATATAATTAAATATATATATAATTAAATATATATATATATATATATATATATATATATAAATAGCATCGCTTCTGGTGCTTCTGTGTGTCCTATATGTTCGGTCTTTGTCTTCACTGCTAGCGGCAGCGTTTTACCCAGGAACTTCAGTTTTTATTGTTATCAGACGAAAAACGACGTTAGTATTATTCAAGAACTGCGATTTTACAAATGGCCGTGCCTCATATTTTACTGAACATTTTAATTTTGGCAGCGTGTATTACTGATCGTAAATCAGTAAATCCACATCTTCTTCCACCACAGTTTAGAATGAAAAAGACGGGGAATAATGTCAAAAAAAACATAGAAAATATAGCATGGGGTGAAAACAGAAAAACGCTTAACACCAGCAAAAAAATTCAAGATAGGGGAAAAAAAAAAAAAATTTGAATCTTGAGAAGGGTGAGTTGAGGGGCTCTAAGTCTATCGACGAGGACCACTGCACTTTAGAATGGAAAAAAATAAAAAATAAATAAATAAATAAAGGTAAAAGTTAAAAATCCATGATGAAAACGAAAAAATGTACAATTACAAGTGTGCAGAGTGAAAATAAATAAATAAATAAATAATACCAAGAGAAAATACAGGCTATACGGATAATACAAATAAAGGTAATACAAATGTACTAATACAAGTAAAGCTAAGCGAAAATACAAGGAAAATAGACAAGAAAAAGAAATCGAACCTCGGAAAGGATGAACATAGGGGCCTTGAGGTTTTCGTCAAAGCACCGAATTTTAGTATGAAAAATAAAACGGGGAAAATGTCAAAAATCCATATAGGAAATAGTATGACATGAAAACCCCAAGCACAATCCCAAGTGTGTGAAAAAAAATAAATAGTAAAAATTGACACTATTGAAAAAATACAGGAAATATTTACAAGATAAGAAACCGCACCTTGGAAAGAGTGGGCCAGGGGTCTTGAAGCCTTCATCGAAAGTGAGCAGGACCCAATTAACCTCTAAAACTAGAAGAAGTTCAGTATTAATTTCAAGCTCTCTTTTACTTGCGAAAAAAAATTCCAAGTTTTACACACATAGATTAAGAAACTTATTTATGTTGAATGAATTTTATTTTCAGCAATTACTTAACAGAATTCAGATTTAAGTTCCTTTCCCTCCCTGTAGTTTGCAGCCATATCCCGCCTGGCCCGTTCGCTGTTGTTATGTGTAGATTCTTCAGGAAAAACTCCGTCTCGTTTACACACACTTTATTATTACTTCAGATGGCTTTATACGCACACACACAAACACAAAATATCTTAAAAAAAAAAAAAACTACATTATTATTTCTTAAACAAAATTAAACATGAAAATCTTTTTATGACGATACCCCGTTTCGTAGAGCTGCTCTCTCTACACTAGGCTGACCATACGTTCTCGAAAACTACCTTCGTCCTAAAAAAATTACAACACTTTGGGGGACGCCGGTTATAAAGTGATTAACGTTTTATTGTAATAATTTATAATTATATATATAATAAATAAGCTGAAATAAGTTCTTTTAGGTGCTTTATATACATAAAAACTACTACAATTTTATAATTTAAGGTGATTTAATTATTTATTTATTTTTTGTCCTCGAAATTCGAGGACACCACCCTATTTGTCCCATAGACCTTATATACTAGACCACGCATTCCCCCTCGTTATTTGACTGCATCATGAAGAGCTTCCCCAGCAAAATTGTCACGTGATGTTGGCCTGGAGGAAGAGTGAAGAATGATCACTGTGTTATTTTTCTGTAGGAACGAATTTTGTGTTTTTTAATATTTTTATTGTGCACGCACTTTTTATTTTAGCATTTAGATTTACACATGGATGGAAAGCTAAACTTTCATAGATTAATTGCATAGAAAAAAAAAAATTATGATAAATCATTTTGTAAGCGAAAAAATTGCGTTTGAATTCTTACTTCAGTCAGAGAAGTATGAGATTATGCTCTCATACGGGAAAAAAGAGAGAGAGTGCTTTCTTACAGATTCCAGAGGAATCACCCCTAGGTCTAGTTCACGTGACTTCCGAGGCACAGAACAAAGGATGGTGGTATCAGATTACACCCTCATGTTGAAGACATTCGCTATAATGGTCAGTCCTATTAGTGGCGTGGTCTAGTATATAAGGTCTATGATTTGTCCTCAAATTCAATGAAAACAATATGGTCTCTCTACTCTACACCCGTGTTCCACACCCTCTCCGGCTGGCCGCGCTTTTTCGTTGTAGATATCTTATATTAGGAATATAGGGTCTCTATTTCGTTGGCGCTTGCAGCGTTCTCTTTAAGACAAGTCTCGATCTTGACGCTTCCTATATACAGTCGGTAACAAAAGTGTCCGAACACTAGCAAAAATTCCTATGTAAAAAAAGTACACTTCATACGGTTCTATTCAATAAATCCTTATCGAATCATGTTCTTAGACTGACTAAGAGGAGGTTTCGAAGAGGATTTATTTAACAAAACCGTATGAAGTGTACTTTTTTTGCATAGGAATTTTTGCTAGTGTTCGGACACTTTTGTTACCGACTGCGACTGTATTGTAATTAAAAAAAAAAAAAAAAGAAAGAAATCGATTATCAGATTTTGGTTTATCTGTACGGTTTGAGTTCTGGGTTCACTCTTTTTATTTTTACTGTGATGTATGTATGTGTGCGTGTGTGTATGTATGTGAGTGAACACGACACAATAACGTCTTAATGCTTTGATCAATTGAGTTGAAAATTAGTATGCAAATTATTGTTCACCGTCGCACGAACTGTATAGATTTTGGTGAGTATTTGTATTTTTTTTCTTATAGGAACACAAATACAATTTCTTTATCATTACAGACTATGGACTCAAATTATTTGAAGTGTGGAAGATTATTTACCTCCGTTACATTGCATGTATTTTTACTGTACCGCATTTCAAATTTGTTAGCAGGTGATGCAGGGATTAAGATTAATTCTCAGCTTTAGGAAAATTGGCCTGAGTGGGATGCCCTCCGTTGAGAGTCTTCCTAGTCCGTATTCGCGTGAGTTTCGGAGAAAACCACGGAAAACTTTAAACGACTAGAACTACGACCCTTGCACCTCCAGTTTACCAGCTTAGAGAGCAGAATTTCTCGATAGTGGGGCAAATTATTTACGATTGAAATGGAAACTAAAGTACAATTAAACTTAAATCTAGTGCTTTTGCTGATAATGATTATCATTATTATCATTTTTCATTTATTGTAAAAGACATTTATTTATTTCTTGCCGGACATTCAATTTTCGACAGATTCCCCCTTTCTTCCTTCCTACGTTATCCTGGGGGCTTTTCGTTGCTTCGCAAGGATATCTCATTCAAAAATAAAAATTTTCGAATTCCTTTTCTTTTTTTTTTTTTTTTTTTTGTAATTGCTCTTCTTGAACATGTCGCCTTTTAGCTTTGTGAGGTTTTTTTATTTTATTTAAATTTAAATACTTTATTTCATCACGTAGTTTTGAGACTCTAATTTTTAATCTCTAATAGCAATATTTATTTATTTTTTTTTTTAGACAATTGCTCACCAAGCTAAAAGGCGACCTATGCAAAAAACAGAATTCGAAAATCTTCATTTTTTAAAGAAATATCCTTATTAAATGAAGTAACAAAAATCCCATGCGATTGCATAAGATGTTTAGGATTAAGGCCGATTGACAACACGAAAGTCCTAGATCTGGGCGGGGGGGGGTCTCTCTGGGAAATCCTAGCCCGTAGTTACGCGAGTTTCGGAGAAAACCACGAAAAACTCCGAACGGCTAGGTCGACAAGCGTGAGATGGGATCAAACCTGGCACTTCGCGCCTACCAGCTTTTAGCGCAGAAATATGGGAAGAAGGAAAGGTACATTTGACTGATGTGCAAGTGCAGCTTTAAGGAGACGCGTCTTGACATATTGTCGCCGGCAGCTAAACTCCATATTAATCTATGAGAAAAATTTGTTATGCAAATTACTTTACCCTAATGCAATTTTTAAATTCAATTTTTGTATTAAAAAAAAAAAAAAAAAAAAATCACAGTCATTAAATTGATCTTCTTTTTCTTAAAATTCATTTTTGAATTTTTTTCCCATTCCGTTTTAAAACCCTAAAATGCGAAAATGAAGTAAATGCATTTTACCATGTTTTTATTAACTTCGATTCTTGTTTGTTTGTCCGATACAAATCTTGCAATCGATTTTTAACAAACTTCCCTACTAGCTAGGCATTTGAAACTTTCAGAATAGCTCAGAACCCGATGACAACACAATACTTCGAAGCCCGATTTTCGAACTTTTGATTAGTTTTCTTTTAATTAATTAAAATATGAAAATAATAACCTTCTAATAGCTTTAAAAATAGTCATTAAAATATTAGCTATAATTTAATTATTGCCAAAAAAAAAAAAAAATTACGAGTTCATTTTTTTTTTTTTTTTTTAGCATAAAAATAAGTACATCTAATTAAACTTGAATGTTAGAAAATTGTAAAAAGTTAAATTATTCATCTCACAAAAACTGACCTCATTATCACTTAAAATATATATATATATATATATATATATATATATATATATATACGCATTGATAAAGTGCTAATGTTGTTCTCTAGCTATGATTCAACAGAAAATTTAAAAACATGCATGGTGTATAAAAAGTTTTTTATTTTATGATTATTTTGGACTTAATAGTTTCAAAAGGAAATACTTAGCGGCGGACCAGGACCTACAATTCTTAATGCCCAGAGCTAAAGTCTCACTGGGTCCCTCAAATTGGAGGTCCCCTTGTACTTCTTCACTTAAATTTATAGCCATAAAAATGAATTGAAGTAAGTTTGAAATTGTTTCTGAAACCCGACATATCATGGAGGCCAGGAGCATTGACTCCGGTTTCCCAGCCGTAACCAAGCCTTGCACAAATGGGCTTTTTTGATTTTTGAGTTGTCGCTCTACGGTCACTTTTTGTACGTAATGGTTTTTTAGACTGCAGCTGGAATCTACCGCCCAAAGTGGAATTGCAGTGAATATTTCATGTCAAAATTATGGTATGGCATGACAACTTCATCAGATCAGATATGTATACTTAAAACTTAAGTTTCTTCGGAGCCCCCTGAAGAACAAAGGTCATGGGATGGGCGGGCTGCTGGAATTATTGAAAATTTAAACAACTAATATGTGGGAAGAGAGAACCAGTTAAATGATTGTGAATTTTCTAAATTTGAAAATGGAATTTAAAATATACATTAGATGAAGTGTAATTTGCATGACGTATTTCGCCATAGAACATAGAATAACATTTGTTCAGGCTGCCATGCTACGTTAGATGAAGCATCCTTTTAACAGCTGTTAAATTCATCAAATTGTTAATTTTAAAAACCTGTAATAAGTTAATGATATATTTAGATTTATGTATTTAAATTTTATTCATTTCAATTAAGATGTATAAAAAAAAAGTTAAAAAACAAAATGGAACAGTTTTGATCTATTCATGTATGAAATACTGAGTTAAAAATATTTTTTACTGTGAAACTGTGATGTTCTTTTAGCAAACGATTTATTTGAAATTTTTTAAATTAAAATTCATTATATGAGTTGTTCAATGGACTTTGAAATAACGAGGTTTTTGCAAATTTTTCTGTAAAAAAAAAAAAAAAAAGTTAAGTTTCAGTAAGTATTTAGTCAATTTTTAGTGTTTAATACAAGTGAGACTTATAAGAATTTAATTATAAGAAAGATAACTTGAAGCAATTTAGAAACTTCATTTTTATAATGAATATTTAGAAGTTTTGGTTTTTTGAAAAATACCACTAATACCATTTATGGGATTTTAATGCAATTATTGGAGTTTCTTCACTTTATATTGAAAGATGTGCAGGGCCCGATTAAGCTATCATTTCGGGGCCCTCTTTCATTTCAGAAAATCTTGTTTTCCTGTTACATATTATAATATAAAAATGCTATAGACCAAAAATTAATGTGTGATTATAGTTTTTTTTTTTTTTTTTTTCATTCATATATCTAGGTGGTTTCTACACACAACATTAAAATCGTATAACTTATTAATTAAGAACATTCAGATTTTTGAGGTTAAATAATAGATTTTTCCCGAAATAGTGAGTATTTTATCTTACTTTAGGCGAATTTTCTCAGAAAAATTCAATCTCAGTATGAAAAAATAAAACAGAAAATTCAAGACACTGTTTTTAGTCATTTTGGGGGACCCTCTTAAATTTTAGAGGGGAAGCTTATGTTTCCCGAGCCTTTTGGGTAATCAGGCCCTGAAGATGTGACTAAATGTGATACATTTAAGCAAAAATATACATGCTTAAAAGATAAGGATTTACATCACTTTTACAATAAACCTCCCATATAATAATTATTTTGCTAAAGAGTTAAAGCAAAGAACTGTACTATCGTAGTAAAAATTCTTTGGTTACAGGTCTTGCCAAAGGATGGCGCCAGTAGCAAGTTACAAAAAAATTCATAAATATTCAATTTTTATCGAAGGACGGCGTGAACTATTTTGTGAACGAAGACGAAGAAAGAAAATCCCTAAAACGAAATGTTTTCCTTGCATCTTCCTTATTTTTATCACACCTGTTTGCAAATCTTCAGATTTACGTCATATGTTTTGATTTTAGATACTCAAAGTCAATGGATGTATACGTTGTTTTAATTTGTTTATTTGTTATATTTTGGAACCCAGCAAGTGCAATATCAGGTGCTTTTTATGCTGATAATGGTCGAGAACAAACTGTATTATATAAAACTTTGGCCAAGAAAGATAAAATTGAACTTCAAGAAGAAATATTAAATTTACTAGGTCTAGATCATAGACCCAAAAAAGGGATATTCAGCAAACGTCAAAAATTAGATCATCACAAAAGTTCAGCTGAAAAATATTTGTTGGATTTGTATAAGACTCTTGAGGATGTAGAAAACGAAAAAAAGAAATCTGCCAGTGGTTTATTGACAGATTCGGATTTTATCGTCAGTTTCTCTAATAAAAGTAAATGATTGCAAGTAACTTAACAATTTTTCTTTATTTTCATTGATTAGTAGTATTTTTGTTGTTTTGAGTGTGTTATTGAATTAAATTCATTCATGAAAATATCTTTTTGTTTTATTTCTTCACCAGCCATAAACATAGGTTAATGGTTAATACTGATATATTTTCATCATGATTCATATCCATGTTAAAGACTGCATAATCTTTATTAGTAGACTGATTTTAGATAATTTAATATGCAGTGAATTGTTGATTTAAAATTTCAGTATGATTGCACTATTATAAGTAATATACATATTGAAATCTTCATTTCACGAACTACAAGATCTTCATTAGTAGAATGGTTTTAGTTAATTCAACACAAAATGAGTCATATCCATGTTAAAGACTGTATAATCTTTATTAATAGATTGACTTTAGATCATTTACTATGCAATGAATTGTTGATTTCAAATTTCAGTATGATTGCACTATTATAAGTAACATACATATTGAAATCTTCATTTCACAATCTACAAGATCTTGATTAGTGGAATGGTTTTATTTAATCCAACACACAATTAGTCATTGTTTTGTTTTAGTTTATAATATAAGTAACCTGAATATTGAAATCTTCATAACACAAACTTCAAAATTTTTATAAGTAGATTGATTTTAGTTAATTCAACATGTATAAGGTTATTGATTATTGTTGTTATTATTATTTTTTAATGTGTGTGTGTGTGCATGTTTGTTTATGTTTATTCTATAAGTGATTTGCAAATGCAATATTGAAGTCTTCATTGTCATTAACTACAAGATCTTCATGGATAGATTGATTTTAGATAATTCAGTACATAGTGAGTTTTTGATTCGATTCTATTTATTCTATAAGCTATATGCATATTGAAATCTGTGCCACAAACTACAAGATCTTCATTAGTAGATTAATTTAGTTAATTCAGTATTTAATGAGTTGTTGATTTGTTTATGTTTCTAAATAATATATAGTATACTGAAATTTCCATGTCACAATTACAAGGTCTTTATTAGTAGATTAATTTCAGAAAATTCAGTCCATAACGAATTTTTGATTTGTTTATGTTTGTATTATAAGTAATATACTTATTGAAATCTTCATGTCACAAACTGTAAGATCTCAGTGGCGGACCTGCAACTCTCGAGGCCAGGGGCGAAAATCTCACTGAGGTCTCCTCTAACTAGAATTCCTCTCCTTACTGCATTGAGGCCCCCTTTCTTGCACTTCTTTATGAATTTTTTACAATAAAAAGCAATGAAGTTAGTTAAAGGTTTATTCGTAAGCCAAACCAACAAGAATGTCATGGGCATTGGTCAAGCTTGGCATAAATGAATTTTTTTTTTGGCTTTGGAGTTGTCACATTTTGTATATTAAGGCTCATTAGAGAGGAACTTACGGTTTAAAGAGGAATTGCAGAGAATGTTTCAGATTAAAATAATGGCACGATAAATAATGACATTATCACATTAAAATAATGACAACTTCACCAGATAAATATACTTAAGATTAAGTTCCTTCGGAGGTTCCCTCAGGGCCCGCTTTACCATTAGGCGAACCTAGGCAGTCACTTAGGACTGCCGACAAAGGAGTTCTGCCAAAAAAATGGAACACTGCTTAAAAAAAAAAAAAAAAAAAAAAATGGTTGTAAGTAAAGCTAAAATCATAAACCAATTTTTGATTTTTTTTTTTTCTTTTAAGGGATATGTGTATATTCAATTTTAAATTAAAAGTAACCTTCTTTAAGGATTTTAACTTGAATACAAACACCTTAACCCTTTCAGGGGCAAGGAAATTTTGCTCATTTAAAATAAACTACCACCAGAATTTGCGAACAAGTTAAAAATAGAAGAATAAAGGGAGATTTTTCTCTATGTTATTAAAGTAAAACTTTGTAAACAATTCCAAGATGAGTTTTTGCAGTCGTGATTTAAAATTAGGTGCACTGGTTAAGGTACTAAAATGTTGATTTTTAATAAATATATGCTTTGATTTGTATTGCAATAATGAATGAAAACTAGATATTTTTCAAATTAGATGAAAAAAAATGATGAAGAGGGGCTTGTAATTTCAACCCGAACAATTTGGTTTTAGACCTAAATATTCCACCACCCATCAGAATAACAGAATTCATTCACAATATAGTTTTATGAAATCTGAGAAATTCAAAACCCTTTTTCTTGACATCACAATGCCTTTGACAGTTTTGCATGGCGGCCTCATTTTTAAGCTCATCCAGCTTAAAATTACAACCCCTTATTTCAAATTCATCCATAATCAACTAAATAATAGAACTAAGAATAAGGAAATTGAAAAAATACTCTTAAATTTATAAGTATCTAAATAAAAAATTTCTGAAAGTTATATACATTTGCGAAAAAAATAATTTAATGAACAAGTCAGAAAACAGTTCAGATTTCAGAAAGTCTTAAGAATTTAAAATATGCAAAATACATAAATTAAGATTAAAAAATAATTAAGAGTAAATTTAAATTACATAAGGGAGATCTTTTCTAGCCTGTGGTGTTTAGAAAATGTTTCATGTGATGACTTTAAATATTTTTTTCTGCAGAAGGCTTTACCTTCATATGCAAAATAAAATGCTTCTTCGATTCGTGTTCTCGGCCTACCAGCGGCCGATCGGTTCTGTGTTCAAAGCTGGTAGATGGTAAGTGCCAGTTTCGATCCCCCGTCACGCTCATTGACGTAACTGTTTGGAGTTTTCCGTGGTTTTCTTCGAAACTTGCATAAATACAGGCTAGGACCCGTTAGAAAGACTCCCCACAGTAGGCATTCCACTTATCGAACTCGAACCCTAGCGTAGTCAACTAAACCCTATCAATCAATTTGTATCACCAAATCTAAATAAGAATATCTAATTATGTCATGCATTTATAAATAAAAGGGCTTTGTAATTGTATTTGAAAGTGATTAGTTTGCAATTAATAAAAGCCAACACAAAATTTCATCTGATAAATCTATCCACTAAGAAGTGAATTAATAAAAATTTTATTTCACATATACATTAAGAAAAGGGTTAAAGCAAAAGTGAAGGGAGAAGCTTTTTTAACACTTTTCAATAAAGTTTTAAAATGTTGACGACTTCGGTTTGTTGGCATGGCCGTAACTAATGTTCTCTATTTAAAATGCTAGAAATAGGACAACTGGCTTGTGTACAGGGATATCTAAAAGAATGACAGTTAATTGTTTTCTATGTGATGTATTTTTATAAATCACATTTTAAAAATTTTGTACTGCAAAAATCATATGAAAATTTTTATTTATTATTCATATGGTTAAAAAAAAAAAAAAAAAACTATACAATATGGTATGTTTAACATTAAAATTTACAGGATCACACTAAAATATTTAAATGCATTATAAGAGCTACAATTGGAAATTGCTGGAACTGCATTTTCGCTTAGTGTTAACACCTTTCAACAATTTTTTTCAATGTTTTGGAATGATTATGAATTCAGTTAGTTTGTCTGTCTGTATTTTTTTTTTTTTTTGCGTGAAACAACAAAGTACATAAAAGGTTAAACGAGACAACAAGTACATACAGTTGAAAAGTATTAATAGTCTATGCAAACCGAATGATTTTTCGTTCTTGTTTAAAATATGAAACAAGTTCTTGTTATCATCTGGTTTAATATTCAATTGAAAATTATCATTTATTATGGAAGGATTAAAATTATAATAAAAACAAGGACTAATTAAAAAAATAAATAACAGTAATATTGTAATATTATTAATCTTCATACTGGAACATTTTCGGAGATAATAATGTAGCAACTTGATAGATTCACTTTCCATTTTGTGATGCGATGCCAGATGCCACTATCTGATTAGCTAAGGTCATTTCAAATTCCCTTTTCTTCTGGCCATGCAAAAAATTTGTTCTTTATTCCATTATAATTGTTTTTAATCAAATTTTTGGCCAAGCAGTTTATAGTACAACCTGTACATGGTATATGAGTACATGCACAGATGTATAGTATCGATGTACAGTAGTTCCATTCTGTACATCAATACGTGCAATGCCATGTGGAGAATGGAGATTTGTATAGACAGAAATTTTAAGGTATTTTCCCAATTGAACGTTTAGCTCAGCCAGGTAGAAAAACAAAAACTAAAGGTTTGATTTAACCTGTTTATTTTTTTTCTTATTTATAAATATGCCCAGTCCAACTCAATTTTTACAAAAAAAATGCAAATGTTATTTAAATTTATATTAACTTATAATATTAAAATGAGTTGAATCTTAATATAGTAGCCTTTTCTTTTGTAAGGGAGGGGAGGAGGTAGAGATAACAGTGAGAAAATTTATCTGGGGTCACATGAAATCTATAAACTGCCCTGACGTAACATCTATTAGAGAGGGCCGCCAAAATTGTAAAGTGCCCCTGGGCCCCCTCATGATCAGATGCCCGGGGCAGATTGCCCCCTCTGCGCCACCCTCGGTACGCTAGTGCAAAATCTTCATTAGTTGATTTATTTAATTGTTAATTTGATTATGTTTGTACTATAAGTAATATGCTTACTGGAATCTTTATGCCACAAACTGCAAAATCATTCTTAGTACATTAATTTAGTTAAATCAGTATTTGATGAAGTTTTTGATGTATTTATTTTTATAATATGCATACTAAAATTATCTAACAAACTACGAGATCTTCATTAATTGATAATTCAGTTAATTCAGTGTTTAATATTGTTACATTTTCTTTATGAAATTGTGCTATTTTTTAAATATGGTTTTTCTTTGGTAGCTTTTTTTGTTTATGTTTTTATGAGTCCAGTTTGTTAAATTATAATTTTAGACTTTAGTTAAAATATGCAAAATTCACAATTTCAGAAAATACTAGAAACTCGCTAAATTGGCAATTTCCAGAAGAGTCGCCAAGTAGTAGTTTAAAGCACATTTTCACCAATACTTTTTTTTTAAACATAAAATTTCATGCAAATAATTCTTAGAAAGGTATAAATAGCGCAGGGTTGGCAAACTGAGCCCAGCCTAGAAAAAAACGCTCGGGGTTTTTCTAGGTGGGCCCACCAACAAAAATCCACTGGGTATTTGCTAAAAATTATTTATAATTTACAAATTCCATCTTTAAAGTATAGAAAACACATTACCCTTTAAAAGAAACTCTTATTTTTATTTTCTAGAAAATAGTATTAAACATAAAAAGTAACTGCAGTTATAAATATAATAAAAGCAAGTTAATCTTTTATAATTGGTTCAATTTTCTTTTTCCTGTAGAACTGAACGAGATTTTTGTTTAACAGCAGACATAAATGTTGTTCAGAATCAATATTTAACTAATTGTTTAGTTTTTAAAACTTTATAATAATTTTATTTAAATTTTAGTAGATCTAATTTTTAGTAAATCTGATAAAATTTTCTTCTATAACTGTTTCAACTAGTAAAAAACTTAAAAAAAAAAAAGGGGGGGGGGGAGATAAAGCAGTGCAACTTATTTTTATAACAATAAAAAAAAAAAAAAAAATTAAAATGATATGCATTGTACTTAAGAATTCAAGTTCTTTTATTTTATCAGTTATTGTCATTAAGAATATTTATTTTGAATAATCTTACATTGAAATAAAATATAGCTTAATCTTACTAATTAACACTATTTTAATATTAGAATCAAACCAATTTTTATTTCTAAGGTAACTATTAGATAAATTATAAATTAGTAGTTTAATATAATTATATGTATTACAACTAATATGCTAAATAATATAGTATGTAACATTGCAATGCAAATGTATTCGAACAAAAGCCCAGAAAAACCTGCAAAACCCAAGTGCGTTAGGATTTTCTAGAAAAACCCGGGTTTTTGCCAACCATGAATAGTAGGAGAATGTGGGTCATTTTGGGACACTTTTTCGATAATAATTTTTTGAAAATTTATTTTTTATTCGATTTTCACCAAACTCAGTTTGACATAAAGCTTAAGCATTCCTGTTTCAGTTAAAATCTATTCCAATGCAGTTTTCCTTCAAATTTAATTTCAGTAAAAAATTAAAAAATCTTTACAGTGTCCCAACCTCTCCCACTGGGTGGATCAGCTTAAGGCACCAACAATAAAACTTTAATGCTTAAAAATACTAAACCTAATCAATTAATAAATTTTTATTTATAAATGCAATGCACAACTGTTTAAAGAACATGCTTCATTATTTCAACTCCAAACAATTATTTTATGTTTCTAAACTTATGGTGTTTGCTAAGACATAACTTCTCTCTTCATTACTTCAGAAATATTTGTCTTTTAAAAATGCATGTTGTTTCATTATACTTTTATAAATAATTTAATTTTGTTGCCTAAAAATTCTTCCAAAAATATAGTTAATCATGAATACTGTGGAATTAGATAAAAAAATTTTCATCACAGTATGTTAAGACGCGTTATCAGTGAATAATCAAGATAATCCAATTTCTGTATTTAACCTATGGAAAAAATAATCCCCATTATTATTTGTTAAATAATACATATTTTAAAATTTCATTTTCACATTAAAAAAATTCATAACTTTTAAATTTAGTAGTCATGAATTTTCTAAATGTGAAATATGCATTATTTAATGAATAATAACAGGGATTATTTTCTACATAGGTTAACATGGGAATTAGATAACCTTGATACTCACTGATAGAGAGTTTTAATATGTAGATTATTTTACTTATGAAAATTTTTTGTAAATTAAATAATAATTTTATGAGTAAATATTGTTTGTTTTGTTTATTTGTTTCTCTGAAATTCTTTTCTTTATATAATTCTCATATAATTATTTTTGTTTTACCTGCAGTTCATCATAAATATCCACATTTAAGACATGAGAATGACAGAAGGTTCTATTTTGATGTGAGCAAAATTCCTGCTGAGGAAGAGTTAGTCAAGGCTGAGTTCAGAATCTATAGGAATATTTCTAAAAAAAGTCTGCCAAAAAAATACAAATGTTATCTACATCTATATGCGGTTATTGAAGACAGTCATAGGTAAGTTTCCTTTTTATTTATGCTAACATCCATAAAAGTACTATTAATTCTGTTACTGACCATCCATGATTTATTGACCCGTGGTTGGCAGAGTGCCAGGACAATTCCTAACCAATTCTATCATTCTTCTCTTTCTCAGTTGTTATTTTCTGTAGAATGTAAATATAGAAGAGTCAAAAATTCTTTGCACTGGGTTAGCTGCTGGTGGATAGACAGTGGCTAGATTGTGGATAGACAATAACGTTGAGTTTCTCCCTGGTATAAGAAAAACAAACAAACAAGAAAGAAAAGAAAAAAGAATAGCACTTCTATTTAAAAAGGGTACTTCTTGGAATCTTGAGTGTGGTTTTTAATTCTTAAGAATACAATTAATTCAAGATTCAGTTATAAGTATGCATACAATTAATATTTTTCAATTAAAAATATATTAGTAAACCCCTTGCTTCGGCTTCATTTGAAACAATGAAGCCGATGTAAGGTGTTTACTATTAATATATTTTTGATTAATTGTGCTTCATTTTAAATTTAAATTAAGTTAATATTTTTCAGTTGAGAAATTTTTTATTCATGAATTTATCAACTGTAATATTAATATTTTTTAATTTTAACTTTTATCAGTTTTACTGGTTACTAATGTATAAATAAATATGTTGATTGCCATACACAATAGTTTTATTTATATTTATAGAATATACATATTTGCCAACTCTCTCTTATTTCAAGGGAGACTCGATCTTATTTTGGGACTGTCTTCCACTCTCTGTTTTTCTCATACACTTTCCCTTATTCTGAACATTTTAAAGTTATACCTATAATTTATGCGAAGCTTCAACAAATCTCTAATTTTTTAAGCATGATTTTTTGCTTTTGCCGAAAAAACATTCTCATGAATGTCGATATATAGCACTATTTTTAATTAATAATTACTAAAGGTTTTCTGAATAATTAAATTTAGATGTATTTATTCCACTTTTTTATATATGCTGCTTTTATAATTATGAAAAAGTAATAAATAACTTTCAGCATATCAATCTTATAAACTTTAATAAATTTTAAATCCAACGTTTCGGCTAAATTCCTTCATTAGCCTTCCTCAGGGAAGAATGATGTTAAAAAACATATAACCTTAGAAAATTTAAGTACATGATACCACAATTACAACTTCAAAAAAATTTAACAGATGATTACACAAATTGTAAAAATATACTATATACATTTTAAAAATATGATAAAACACTCAAATGAACTTGAAACATGATCACTACAAGACAAGAATAAAGAGCTACTAAAGCAAAGGTTAAAAATATCAAAATTGTGGGGTTGCCAGAACTAAATTAAAGCAGGGTAACCATAAATTAATTTAAGCCCAAGAAATTCATTATCCATATCTAAATTTAACTAAACACAAATTTTCACAAGAAGAAGATGAATTGTTGGGACGAGTCGATATTTTAATGGGGAGATTGGTATATAATATTCAAAGGACTAAAGAGTTAAAACAAGAGAATTTAGATCGAAAATATAATATACTGCAGTGCAAGCAAAAAGGATTTGATCACACCCAAGATACGATTCATTATCCATATCTAAATTTAACTAAACACAAATTTTCACAAGAAGAAGATGAATTGTTGGGACGAGGCCCGAAGTTTGTTCCGCAATATAATATTAATTATCAAGGTTATATATCCGAACTTGAAGATGCTATTTTATGCACTGAAGAAAATCAACGTGATGAATTGAGATCTCTAATTTATGGTAAATTATATCGTTCTATTAAGCAAAAAACATCTAACAAAGTTGATAAAAATACTCTTAAAATTATTCAAAACTTAAAAAATAATCCAGATATAATAATTGTTGAATCTGATAAAACCAAGAAATTTGTTGTTTTAGAAACTACTCAATATATTAATCTTATGAAGGAATCTATAGAAAAGATGGATTGTATACGGATTGAAAAAGATCCTACTACTAATTTGAAATACAAAGTTAAAAATTTAATTAAGAAGCATAATTGGCCCGATAATATGAAAAAAGTCATTAAAGAAAATCTTTTTGCTTTTCCTCCTCAGCTAATTGGTAAATATAAAGATCATAAAGAAATACCTTCAGTTAGACCCATTCTGGCGAAATATTCCAGCCCTACATATTTTATTGAGAAAGCTTTAGTTCCCGTACTAAAGAGCTTACTTCCTGAATCTACTTATTCAATTTCAGATCCGGCTAAATTTTTAGATGATCTATTAGAACAGAATATACAGCTGCATGATTCCCTTGCTAGTTTAGATATTGTGAACTTGTTTCCCTCAATAGATTTGGACTGTGTTTTTCATATAATATGTAATAGACTCAATTTATCTACTGAATATTCTCAATCTGAAAAAACTGCTATTAAAGAAGCCTTAAAACTGGTAATATATAATAATTATTTTAAATTTTGTGATAAAATCTATAAACAACTTAACGGTGCACCTATGGGCTCAGCTATATCTGGACTTTTAGCTGAGTTTGAATTAAGAGATTTTGAGAATAATTTTGTTCAAAAAAATATGCATTGTATTAAATTATGGAAAAGATTTGTAGATGATGTTTTTATAATTTGGCAAGATCCATCTAGTTCCCCTAAGGATTTTTTAGATATAATCAATAACGTAAAACCTAACCTTCAATATACTTTAGAAACTGAAAATAATGATAATATTTTAACCTTTTTGGATATTAAAATTAAACGGTTTAATCAATATGTTGAAACTTCTGTTTATAGAAAGCCCAATATTATTCCATATACTTTCCATAGCAATTATCCTTTACCCTGGTCCTATAAAATAGCTAATTTTAGATTTCTGATTAAACGTGCTTTTAGTCATAGTTCTACCCTTGAGGCCTTAGACCATGAAATGGATTTTATTTATAATTTGGCTATAAATTATGGTTACAAAATCAAGACTATAAATAAATTAATTTATAAAATTATGTCCCCTCCTCCCCCATCTTCATCTTCTAATGATAATAAATCTTCTAATAGTAAGTTTAAGAAAATTCAATATTTGCCCTCTCTTCATGAGGGAATTTCTAAATTATTTAAACATAAAAAAGTTAATTTGGTTGCTAAAGCTCCTTTAAAATTAAATTCATTAATTTCTAAAAAACTTGATCCTCCTCCCCCCAAATTAAAATCTGGTGTTTATGAAATCCCATATAAAGTGGATTATAAAACTAACTACTATATAGGTATGACTAATAGACCTTTTTGTGATAGAATGAAGGAGCATATTGCAGATTTAAAATATAATAGACCCAACACAGCTTTTTCTCGAAATTATAATACTAATCCCATTGACCCTGATTTTGAAAATGCCAAAATAATTTACAATACTAACAATAAAAACCAAGCACTTCTTTATGAATCATTCGAAATTATTAAAAGAAAATCAGAAATTTGTAACGATTCCTTATCCGTAAACCCCCCCTCAATTTGGCTTCATTTCTTGGGCTTAAATTAATTTATGGTTACCCTGCTTTAATTTAGTTCTGGCAACCCCGCAATTTTGATATTTTTAACCTTTGCTTTAGTAGCTCTTTATTCTTGTCTTGTAGTGATCATGTTTCAAGTTCATTTGAGTGTTTTATCATATTTTTAAAATGTATATAGTATATTTTTACAATTTGTGTAATCATCTGTTAAATTTTTTTGAAGTTGTAATTGTGGTATCATGTACTTAAATTTTCTATGGTTATATGTTTTTTAACATCATTCTTCCCTGAGGAAGGCTAATGAAGGAATTTAGCCGAAACGTTGGATTTAAAATTTATTAAAGTTTATAAGATTGATATGCTGAAAGTTATTTATTACTTTTTCATAATTAAATTTAACTTGCAAAAATAATTTTTTGATAATTTAAATCACGAATTAAACTAATAAATACTGTCATATGTCAGAAAGTTATGTCACTTATAAATTCTCCGTTATTTTTATCCTTCATTGTTGGCAGGTGTGTTATTTATCTTCACTATATTATTATTTTTCATTTTGTAGTACTTAAACAGCGTAAGGCTCCTATATATACAAGCTGGCGCATCAGGCATTTTGTTACCTTAGGGTTGCCACATGTACCCAGCGCGTTTCTCTGATAAACAAACGACAAACATTTTTTTTTATCGTCTTATGTTACTTTAGAGTAACTTATTTTATTATATTTCATAATTTTAGCTAAGTAAACTATGATATGGAAGTTTGTTTAGCGATAAACTGCTATAATCATTCAAGAAGTGAATGTAAAGTGTTCACCTTCTATTACTGTGTATTTGAGTTTTGGTGACATTTTGTAAAAGAAACAGAAACCGCCCTAACAACACATCTTATGCCAGTACATCCATAGGATATCCTCAGAATAAAATGACATCCTGAGAATGTACTGTGAAAAAAATGTGTTTTTAGGAATATTATTGTTGCTTATTGCTCTTATCTTGACCGGATTACCTTCAGATCAAGATTTCTTAAAATCATTAGGGAAGCGATAAGGACGCCCAGCGGGAATGCTGTCCTCTTCGGAGGCAAAAAAAATGGCGGTGATGCGCCGGCCTATTATTTTATTTAGGGGCTCTAAAACAGGGTGTCCACTAGTCAGGGAATTTAAGTGAGTCTGGAAAGAGTCATGGAATAGTCTGGGAATTTTGACAAATTTTGTGGAATTGGCCATGTTTGAAAGCTCGCTATTGTAAATTGCTAAATTATTTGTTAATTTTGTGAAATATTTTGGGGAAAAAAACAGCATAAGTCAGGGAAAACGGGGAAAAATAGTCATGGAAAAGTCAGGGAATTTGGAAAATTTCTAATATTGGTCACCCTGTTAAACCTATTTAAATAGGAGTTACATTTCCTTTGAAAAATTATGAATGGAGCGTCTTATTTCCTGTGACCCATATACTCCTCAAATAAATAATAAATAGTTGTAACAAACTAGCAATACTTTATTATTATTAATAACTGTTTAATAAGTACATGCTATAATTCTTATAACCAAATGATTGGTTTGATTACAAGCATACCAAATTAGAAGCTTTCACATTCTAATATGGTTTCTCCAGTGGCTGAGAAGTTCTGTTATTGAAGCTTATATCTGGTTTATATTTACTTAATAATGATAGTAAATGTTTTGCCAAACTGAGCTCCACATTATATACGAGGTGTGACTATTAAATAACGAGACTATTGCTGTAAAACATTTTATTTTAAATTTATACATATTTAGTTATTATCACCTTCAATGTACACCCCTCCTCTATCCCTGCATCGCTCCATGCGAATTTTCCATTGTTCGAAACAATGCAGGAAGTCTTGTTCTGTGAGCTCCCGCATGAGGTGCACCACTTTTTCTTTCACAGCTTAAGCTCACTCAAATCTTGTTCCTTTTAATGCAGATTTGACTTTGGGGAACAGATAAAAGTCACATGGGGACAGGTCAGGCGAATAATTCGGATGGTCTAAAACTGGGATGTTGTACTTGGCTAGAAACCTCTTGATAGACAATTCAGTGTGAGCCGGTGCATTGTCTTGATGGAGAATCCATAACTTGTTCTTCCAAAATGCGGGTCATTTTTTTTTTTACTCTTTCATAGAGTTGAGCAAGCATCTCAAGATAGTAGATGGATAGTCAGATGGAACCAGATTAGTGACTTTTTCGATATTTTCATCCGTTTTGGACGTGGAAGGGCGACCCGGGCAGTCATAATCTTTAACGTTTTCTTGGCCACCTTGAAAACGCTTGAACCACTCAAAAACTTGCGCACATGATAAATATTTATCGCCATAAACTTGTTTTAATAAAAGATAAGTTTCACTAGCGGTTTTATCAAGTTTCACGTGAAATTTCACGGCAATTAGTTGCTCTGCTTTTACACTTATCATGTTTTCGGCAAAATGAAAAACACCTCTTACACAAACGAATTTTACGGCCTGACTGATTTCTCTACAAACACGGGAGGCGCTGCAATCGAAAGAGAAGGTTTTACGCTGCACAGCTGTCGTTCGTTCGGATTTGTTGCCTATGTAGTTAATCTGTAGCAACAATAGTCTCGTTATTTAATAGCCACACCTCATATACATGTGTGCATATATCTATTTTTTATAAAGTCCTATTATGTTTGATTTTTGAAGGTATAATGTGCTGTCATTTATTGCATTTTGTATTTTCTTTTAGCTCTAATACATTAGAATTGGTTGATGAGCTCAGCATTTCTGAAGCAGATTCTGAAGGATGGGTAGTCTTTAATGTTACAGGCCCAGTTACAAATTGGATTGGATTTCCTCACAAGAATCTCGGCTTGTACTTAAAAATAAAGTGTGACCATCAAGATAATGGTAATCCTTTTTTTTTTTTTTTTTTTAATAACTAACTAAAGTTTATCAAAACAAGAATGAAAATTTGTGTGGGTTGCATAGTTTGTTAACACTTTCCAAATATACATACTCATTGCATTGTTTAACCTTCCTTCAGTACACTTTGTGCACATGGTCACGCAATGGACAGACTGATAGACTAATTAAAATCATAATCATTCTTAAATATTGTTAAAAGTGTTAAAAAAAAAGGTAACACAAACATTAATGCAATTGCAATTCCAGTCAACGTCAACTGGAGTGCTTAAGAGTACCTGCAGTTGGTCGCAACCAATGCTTACCTCCAACGAAAAATGAGAAAAACATAAAATAATTTTCCATTAAAAAGACAGCCAAAAGGATTAAATTTAGAATTTGATCTCTGAATAAATCGCCGTGTGGGCAGAAATCATTCAGAGGGAAGCACCAGGAGTTAGAAGAAAAAAAAAATAAATAAATAAAAATAACTCCTTGAAAAAAAACTAAGTGTAACAGAAGCAGTGGCGGATCCAGAACTTAACTTTTGGGGGGGGGGGGGGGACTAAAATTTCTCAAGATGTAATTCCAGATCAATGAAAAGTTTGCAAATGTGCTATTTAGTTGGGAATGTCAGTACTTTCGGAGGGGGCTTCAGCCCCCTAGCCCCCCCCCTTAAATCCGCCACTGAACAGAAGGGCTGTTACGTGCATTGTCGAGACGGTCTGGACACCAAAAAAGGAATTAAGAGGCTTGCAGGGTGTCCCAAGGGGCACAGGAAATCACTCAGAGTCCTGCAATTAAAAAAAAGGGGGTGCAATTCCAGTAATTTTCAAATATAACTCTTAATGCATCTGAATATTTTTTGGTAGTCCAGTAAATCATGATGTCAAGACTTACCACTTTTTACAGAAAGTACTTTTTTTAGCATATTAACAATAAATGTGGATTTCATTATGATTTGTGTAGTACAAAGTTATTTAAATGTGATTTATAAAATGCTTTTCACTAGATGCAATGCATTGACATTTTCTAAATGTCTCTGTACACAAACCAGTTATACCTACTATTTATACCATTTTAAATAGGGAACATGTCATAATGAATTTGAATAACATATATCATATTGAAGAAATTCTGAAAATATTTATGGATGTTAAAAGTGGAGAAAAATTTAGTCACACAGACATTAAGAACTATACAAGTGATAATTACTCTTAAACTTTCTTAAAAAGTGTTAAAAATACTTAATAAAAAAAAAATGAAAATGCAATTTTCAATTATAGTCCTTTATGTAGCTAAATGTTTTTATGTAGCCTTGTTAATTTTATTGCCCATCATATTATATTTTATAGATTTTTTTTTATTTATTTATTTATTTTATTTTATTTTTTGAGTATAGGAATAATAAATCACAATTTCATCATGATTTGTACAAAATAAAAGTACAGTAAAAACTCGATTATCTGACCCTCGTTTAACCAGAACTCTCTGTTAACCGACATCAGTTTTCTGACTAGGTTTTCAGCATCTCTTATCCAAAATTCTTTTAAACAACACTTTTTGTTAAAGAGTACACCACAGATCGTCAAAGTCGGCCAAAGCCAATGTTATTCTATGGTTAAAATTGTTTATAGAATTATACATTACCTAAATGTCATTTTTAAACTCTGTTAATTCATTCTGAAAATACACAACCATTGAATTAATACTGGTTTTCCAAAATTTTAATTTGAGTTTCAGAAAATTTTGGAGTGGAAGGCTGATTTTTTATACCAACTATGTGAAAAATACCAGAGCTGGGAATCAAATGGGCCTTCCACTTTATCTGCAGATGCTCAAACCATTGAGCTACCCTGGCTGATTACCAGCTAGGCATTTCTCACATAACATTCGTTGGCAAAGTCACCGAGTCTGTAAACACAGCTATATCAAGTGACATTAATATTCATGGCACAACTCCAATAGACCACGCAATTTTAATTTAATTTAGAAATTTATTCATCAACCAAAGTTCATTTCAGAAAATTTTGGAGTGGAAGGCTGATTTTTTATACCAACTATGTGAAAAATACCAGAGCCGGGAATCGAACCCTGGGAATATTAATGTCACTTGATATAGCTGTGTTTACAGACTCGGTGACTTTGCCAATGAATGTTATGTGAGAAATGCCTATTTGGTAATCAGCCAGGGTAGTTCAATGGTTTGAGCATCCGCACGTAGAGCGGAAGGCCCGGGTTTGATTCCCGGCTCTGGTATTTTTCACGTAGTTGGTATAAAAAATCAGCCTTTCACTCCAAAATTTTCTGAAATGAACTTTCATGGTTGATGAATAAATTTCTAAATTAAATTAAATTTGAATTTTGAGTTTAAAAATGCAAATTTTCAATAAATGCATTTTTCTCATTTTTTTAAACTGTAAAATGAAATATTAAAATAAAAAAAATTCAAATTTTAGAAAACAGGCATTGATTTAATGGTTGTGTATTTTCAGAATGTGAAAACTGAATTAAAAAATAATAATTAAGTAATCAGTAATTCTATAAGCAAATTTTGCCGTAGACTTACATGAGATTTGATGACTAAAGACGGGGAAATCGTAAGAAGAAGTGAGCAGCCTTAACAAAAATTCCTTTTTTAAAGTAGTTTTTTTTTTAGGACTGATGGCCTATTAGTCTCAATCTGGGATTTTTGCGTTGTCGTTTTCGATAGTTGGACATTTGTCGAAATCTAAAATTTATCTAAAATATAATTGAATAATTTGAAAGCGATGTTATAATTTGAAAAAAGAAAGAATAAAAAAAAACTAATAGTCCTCCGTCCTAAACTAAATTTTGCTTTTGCCAGAATTTCATCAAAATCTTTTTTTTTTTTTATTATTATTATTATTGAAAGAAAAAGAAAAGAAAATTAATAATAATCAGTATCGTTACAAGCGATATCGAAAAAGTTTTTTTTTAAAATAATTTTGAATTAGGAAATAAGAAGTGCGCGAGATATGAAATAAAAATAGGTAAAAAAATGAATTTAATGGTTTAATTTTTATATAAAACAAGATCGCGTGCTATCTTAAAAAGTAGATGTAAAATTTAAAGTTTAAGTTTTTTGGCAACAATTATAAATTAAAATAAATAATTTAATGAAAGTTTAGAAGTTAGAATTTCTAATTTTTTTATTTTCAGAGTAAATATTTAAAATGTCGTATTACATTTTTAATTTGAATATTAAATACTTAAAAACAGTATGTTTCCTTGCCTGTATAGTAGTTTATTTTTATTTATTTTTTTTTTTTAAATGCTTTTACATTCTTTGTGTATGCAAGCATTCTTTCCAAACTACCTCATTCCTCCGAACTAATGATTTTAAGAAAACTTCGTAACAGAGCTGCACATCAAAGGACAACCAATTTACACCAGATAAAGCTTCGATTTAAATCATTGTAAGTTTTTTGTTTCAAAATAAATTTTCATCTATAATTTGAAGTTAGGTATTTATTTAGTCTAAATAGCAGACTGTTGACTGTCTTATATATTAAACTAGATGGTTATTGAAAAATTCTCTGTTATCTGGAAATTTCTATTATCCGATGTAGGTTCAGTCCCAGTTAAGTCAGATAATCAAGGTTCTACTGTATTAAAATATGTTAATAGAAATACCTCTCATAGAACACAATGCTTTGGAATTATTTCAGGTGTTATGTATATAAACTAAATTCAAAACTGGTGTACACTCAATATTTAAAATTTAAAACTTCTTCACGCACCATAAAATTGAACACAGCACAGCCAGTTTTGGAAGGACGTGATTTTCTTCTTCAGCTTGCCTCTAAAACAGTAGCATGTGCTTTTTGCATCTGAAGAAGAAAGGCTATGTCCTTTCAAAACCAGTTGTGCTGTGTTCAATTTTATGGTGCGTGAAGAAGTTTTAATGTTTAAATTTGTTATGTATATAAACCAGTGGTGATTTTCAATAATATGCATCAGTAAATTTTTTCAAAATGATGTATGTTATTCAAGTTCACTATTCCAAGTTTTCTGTTTGAAAAAGGTTAAATAGCATTACTGGTTTATACAGGGATACCCAAAAGAATGGTACTGTGTTACATTCTGTGAGAGGAATTTATATAAATTGTATTTAAATAACTTTTTACTGTGCACTAATCATAAGGAAATTGACAGATACTATTCATGTGCTAAAAAAAAAAGTTTTTTTTTATAGAATACGACAATGTTTGCATTAAGATTTATAGGGCAAGGGCCACAGTAAAGTATTGGTATACATGAAGGACTACAATAAGAAATTGCTGGAATAGCATTTCTGTTTGTATTAAGCATGTTTTACACTTTGCAACAATGTTTAAGAGTAGTTGTGAATTCAATTAGTCTAGGGCTGAGTGGAGAAGCTTTTTAAATTATTTGATTGTCTTAATACTGGAGGGTTTCACACGTAAATAATATCAGCAGGTTAGGATCACTTGTGTTAATTTAAATATGAAAATATGAGCTTCAGGACCTAAACTCATTTTCTTTTTTTACTCAAAATAATATTTATATGTCTATTACATATCTTTCTCATTATAATTTTTGGAATAATTATCAAATCTAGCAAAATATTAATTAAAAAGACTGATGTACCATATATTTCTTAATATTTTGCTCTAACTGCATATGAAATAATAACAATAATAATGAGGTTCAGGTGAATTTTAGGCTGACTGTGGCAAACCTGGATCAACTCCTGACATGTAAATGTAGAATGCAGGCAGTGATAACTTTTTGTATTGCTTTGTTTAATAAGTTTTCAAATATGAATAAAATATGTCAGTATTAATATTAATTAAAAAAAAAAAAAAAAAAAAAAAAAAGATTTTTTGCGTACTTTTTTAACACGTTTGGCTGACAGTATCAAATATCATATAAAGCCGCATCAACCATTGGTGGTTGACAGTATAAAATATGATATAAAACTAAAAATATTACATTGTTTTAAGTATTTATTGAAAATTTATTTAAAATTTACTTAATTTTTATTTATTACAGGAGGAATCATTATTGAATTTTAATGGATTTTATTAAGAATTTCGCGTGGTGCTCAACGTGTTAATGTTACCCATACAAAATACCTAATTGTTTGTAATATGACAATCGTGCATGGAAGGGTTAAAATAGTTTCCTTTTGCTACTAATTTTAATTTTACACAAAATAAATTAATAATAAAAACAACAACAAAATTCAAAATTGTGATAAAATACTGAATAGAATGAAATAAGAATTCATTTTGCAGTGTAGGCCAAGCCAAACATTAAGAATATGAAAGTCATTTAAATTTTTAATTAATTACTATTATTTTGTAATAAGTTTTCTTTTAGTGTAAAACTGCTCTTGTTTGACATATAAATTTAAAACTCAAACCCAATAAGTGTTATTGTAGGTTTAATAATAAAAAAAAAAAAAACCTGGGTTTGGTTTAAAAAAAAGGGGGAGGGGGGGGGGGCTTAAAACCTTGGATTATAATATAAAATAAATCCAAACCTCAAATGCAGAGTTGCCAAAATTTCTAATTTATTCTGGAGCATTGTAATTACCCGCCTTTTTTGTATCGCATTTTCTATAGAGGGTTTTTTTTTTGTTCTTATTTAATTATAGTTATATGTTGGAGAAAGTTGCTCTAAAAAAGTAGTGTAGAAAAACAAAGGAAGTGTAACAATTTTCTAATATAAATTTAAAATGTTGGCAACTCTACTCAAATGTTATTAACAGACTGCATGAAAATAACGGGTTGATCAAGATTTTAATTTTTGAAGCCTTTTTTTTTTTAAATAAATATTTTGGAAAAAATGAAATATTTTTGTGAAATTTTCATTTGTTTTTCTAAAAAACAAACATTGTTTGAAACCTTCCACTTTAGCTATCACTCTATATAATGTTTAATCTTCTTTGAATCAAATATGGGTGATTATTTAAAATAATAACTGAGAATGTGGATATATTTTAAAGGATCATTTCTGTAAGATGAAATTGTCTGAAAAAAGCCATTTTTATCAATTTGAATTTTGTGCAAGGATCCATTTTATAGATTGGAATTCTGTTAAGAGGCAGTTACTGGGCTGCAACTTTTATCTGGATCGACCCCTGAAAGGGAATGCTGCCATTTGCTTAGTGAGAAATAAACTACTTGTTACTAATAAGCCTAATTTTAATACACATATAATATCATAACAATTCAGACAATTAATTTGTTAAGTTATTTTTATTAAAACATGTATTTTTTGTTTTCATAAGAAAAAAATTCTGTAAAATACAAACTAATATCTGTATTATTTAAACTAATAGATATTATGTTATGGTATGTACTTTTTTTGTTAAGCGTGTATTACCTACAAAAATTAAATCTGTAAAACATCATAGATTCTTGCATTATTTTAAAGGCAAATTTAGAACATGTTTGAAGAAATTTCAGCCATCTTAATATTTTCTGCGCCCCTGATAGCAATGATTAACACCTAATAGATTAACAATATATGTAGGTATATCATTAACCCTGGAATGGAGGCGCCGGCGTACAGAGTATGCCAATGCAATCTTTTGGGCTGTGATTTTTTTCTGATATTCTTTTTCTGATATCCTTTTTATCCATCTTTTCTGCTTTTTTCCTGATATTCTTTTTCTGATATCATTTTTACTATGACAAAATACTTTATTAATGTAATGTATAAGGTTAAATAGTTTCAAACATCATGCAGAGGCTCGAAAAATGACCTGGTATACTTTATACGCGGCTCCTCTAAAATTGTACCATACTCCCGCCCCTCGAACTGAGGGTTAATTTTAGTAAAAAAAAATTTGTAGCAGCATTTGTGTAAAACATATTTTTTTCCCAGTTACTTGTCTCCAGTAATTTTTATACACTTGTATTTAACATTGACAGTAATTTTCATGTACTATTTACATTTTCATAATTTTTCTTACTTAATTATATTTATATTTTTTTCAGGGCATCGTTTAGAACCTCATGAACTTGGACTTTTATCTTCTAGAGTTCCAGAAGAATACAAGGCATTTATGGTTGCTTATTTCAAAACTCAAACTCATGTGAGGGTTCGTAAGGCAAGAGCTACTCGTAAAAAACAAGAAAGCTACTATGATCGTAATGAATACAATCCATATAGTATGTATCTATTATTAATTTTACATAGCTTTTCTGACTTCACTGGTGACTATATTTTAATGAATTTAAAAAAGAAAAAAGAAAATGAATCACTGTTTTTTTTTATATCACTTTATGAATAGATATTGAAAAAAATTTCATTGAAATAGTTCAAAGTTTCGTATCAGGTGATTACATATAGGTACAGTGAAGCCTTACTTATACAAAGTAATGTGGATTGAGGGTACCTCGGATAATCGAAAACTTGGTTAACACATGTCTTGATGTTAATATGTTGTGCATTTAAAATGAGTCATATTTTCATAATTTTGTTAATTTCTCCAGAATTTTAATTTTTCATTTCCTTTTCGTAAGTGAACAAAGAGAAAAATAAAAAGATTGATTGATATTTTTGCTCATCAGTATAGTTTTTTAATTGTAGTAGTTTAGCGAGCATGTTACATTAGAATAATTATACACAAAATTATTGAATGTTTACAATAGGTAACGAAAATCATGGTAATTAGTCATGGAGATCATGGAAAAATCAGGGAACTTTCTTTCTGAATTTCTGTACCCACCCTGAAATTGCAATATAATACATACATATGTAAATTATAAAATACAGTGATCTATATTAAAATTTCTCAAAGTTATCTGTGCCGTTTGTCAAAAGCCATGCCTACTCTGGGTCATGACGTTTTCAGGACTACCTTGATTAACCTGAAACTTGGATAAACGGGGCTCTACTGTAATTTTGGGCTTTAACATTTTCTAATCTGTCCTGCTGCAGTTGATTGTATTTTGATGCCCAAACACTTCAGGTAAGTGCACAGCTGTAGGCTGTAGATAGATAATTTATTATCAGTACATGAAGGGTTACCTCTGATCAGGGAAAATCTGGAAAAATTTAGGAATTTGAAATTAGTTACAAAAAGTCAGAGAAATGTCAATGAAAATTGCAAATATTGCTTCAAAACATGGAAATATGAAGTAAAATATAAAAAATGCTTTTTTAATGTTTTCTATTAGAATTTGTTGGCCTAGCCATTCAGTTTTTTTTTTTTTTTTTGTATTTTTTCTGAAACTCTCATGAGTTTTAGCTTGGAATGTTTAAAAGAGAACCTCAGAGAAGACATTTTAATGAGGTCTAGACTCCTAATACAGTAGGGAATCTATTATTTGGAATGGTTAGGGTAACTGGTTTTCCTGGATAACTGGTTGCTGATCAAAGCAATCTCCCATTAATCAGATTTGTGGAATGTGTATAGTTTTAATCAATCTAAATATTTTAAATTGAAATTTAATTAATACTATTTTAAATTAATCATACTAAACTTTTAATTAATATGATTTTTTTTTTTTTTTTTTTTTAAGTTTTAAAATAATTTTTAATCAAGATAAATAAATTAATTAGAATTTGAAATGTATAAGAATCTTTTAGATACTTAATAATGATACATAAAAATCAAAATCTGCCTTAATCCAAATTCTTCAAACCCAGATTAGTCAATTATTTTAAAACATTACTGACTGCAAGATTAAAAAATTAAGAATTACTTACCAGCTGCTGCTGATTCCTTTCATGTTATTTTCTATATCCTTAAAAGTGTAAAATATTCATACATTTATAAAGATCAGTTTTCTTTCATCAGTTTTCTTTCACTTAATTCTTTTTTTTCTCATGGTGGCTTTATTATGAATATTAAAAATTGGGAGTTAAATTGTCAAAAATATAATTCTGGATTATTGGTTTCCAGATAAATGGTTCCATATTGTATAGGCAAATGGCTTTGTACCTACCCCTACACTAACATCACCTAAATATAGAAGGAAATTACAAAACTTAAAAGAAAGGTCTTATATAATTTTTACCAAAGGTTGCTTTCTGTCGCACTTGGTAAATCAAAGATAAGATGGCTATTGTATTGCTATTGTTTTTGATATAACATATAGTCGCAAATAATATACATTTTTATTGCAAAATTTCTTGAAAAATGCATGCAATTAAAAAAAATATATAATTTTTGGAAAATTATCTAAATGCTCAAGGAATTACTTATACTCCTAAGGTGGAAATAACTCTTTTTTTTTTTCTTTTTCTCTTTCTTTAATACTACTTGGAAAAAGATTAAATTTGGATTTAGTTTGTAGAAAATACGATCATAGTTTCTGCACTTCACAAACTATCTCTATAATGAATTTTTTGATTTTATGTGTCATTCTTTTATATATATAAATTTTATTAAATAAAAAGTAAATATTTCATTGCATCTTCAGTTTATTTTGCAGCACATTATCAATAAACAAAATACTTATGATAAACTAATTTTAGTCATAAAAAATAAATTAAATGAATACAAAATTTAATTGTGTTTATTACAAGCCACTAGCTATTTTTTATGTCGCAAATAAAATATTGTTACCTGGAATTTATGATACTGATTAGAACCTTATTGAATTTTTCAGTTCTATTGTAAAAACTGTGTAAGTTCTTTCAAATTTAAGATTTTTCTTAATGTGGCAGCATAAGGCAATATTTCATATAAATTTAGATAATGGAGAAAGATAATATGGAAAGAGCATGAAATAAGACTGAAATACAAAACTGACACTAATTAAAACTATTGAGGACATAAGGATAAGGCAAATGTACCAAAGAAGGGTAAGGATAGCTTAGTGGGTATGGCATTTGAGTTCCTGACCGTGCTGAGGGATCTACTGAGTTCCTTTATCTTTTCATGAATATAGTATGAGCTGTAGTAGAAATTTAGGAGAATATGTATATAGTGGGAACTGAATATAGTCTACCTGCCAATGCCAAATATTCCATTCTTCTGAGCATATAATTCCATATGTTTTGCATCTAATTGTAATGCATTGAAAAAGTAATAACAAATAATGATCAGTGAAAGTTTTGTTGTCTGACACCATAAGTTGCAAAAACACACAACAGGGGGTTTTGGGTTAAAGCAATAAAGCACAACACTTTATCAGGTGGAACAAGAAACCAGCAATGTTCTTCTGCTTCTGTGCACCATGTAAAACAATATTTATGCAAAATAATAATAATAATAATAATAATAATCAGTATTCGGAAAGAATTACTGTTCAATGCAACTGTATTCCTTTATGGAATTTTTCATATAGATAATTTATTATAATCATTACTTTCCAAAAGGGTTTATTTTTGATTCATTGATTATTTAGGGAAAATGTTTAGTAAATTTATGTGAACATAGATGCATAATATGATTTTTTTTTTTACATTGCTTCTAAAAGTGATTGTAAATATCATGTAATACGAAAATTAAATATATCATTTAGAGTCCTGCATCAGGTCGGTTGCAAGTCAAGTTAGTATCAACTTTTGACCTGCAGATAAAACTGCAGGTTTACCACAATATATTTTTCATGTTTATTTATTTTTTTTTAATGTATATAATCTGCTGAATGCAGAGATTGGATGACATTTTCTTCCTTCATAACGGTTTAAAGCCTCACAGCATAAATTAAATACATAAAGAAGAAATGCATAAATATTAATGCTCGATGTCTAAAATGTTATATGAGAAAATTATTTGCCTTCCAATGTATATTTACTTCCTTATTTTACTTTTTTTTAAATATATACTGTGAATATTTAAAACAGTAAATTTTTTAAAAGTAAGTGTAATACACAAGAAATTTTGTTATATTATACACTGAGGTTTTGCTTATAATTAGACTAGTTATTTGTAATATAATTTTAACAATACACTGATTTTAATGTAATTATATACTTGTAATGCTTATGTAATAATAAATTGTCTTAAAGATATGTTCAATAATATAATTAACTGTATTTCGTGAAATAGAATTTTAATTCAGTTTCTTATATAATGAAACTGAATAATACTTTCTTGTGGGATGTAGGTCAGAAGCTGCAGGTTCAGCTCGTGTTGTGGGTCAAGAGTCTTCCTGCAAGCAGGGCCTGATTATCGCACAGGCCGACTAGGCCTCGGCCTAGGGCACCTCTATCTAAGGGCACCAAAATATTTTAATATTTTTACTTTCTTCTATATTCAATAGAAGAAAATATTGGATTCGTACAAATTTTCGACCTCGGGTTTTTGATGGATTTACACGTTTTGAGAGCTGTAGAACACAATTTGACCATTTTTAGAAAATGTCTGTCTGTCTGTGTGTGTGTGTGTGACAAAATTTTGTGGCAACTGTATCTCAGGAACTACTGCACAGAATTTTATACAAATTGGTATGTAGTTGCACCTTGACATAAATTAGTGCCTATCAACTTTTGGCAAAAATTGTCTTACAGGTTGCATTGCCATCCCACTTTTTCTAAATTTTTAACATGGTGATATAGGACAAAATTTTGTATAAATGTGCATAAAGAGAATTATTTTTTAATAATCATTATGAAATTTACAAGAATTATTTATAATAGAGATAGTCAACTGGGAAAATTTTTTTGTATGTGTAGGAGCCTCGTGAACCCCCCTGGGGGTGGAACTCCCCCCTCTAGGGGAGTAAATTTTCAAGATGGGTATCTTTCGAAAGGTCTCGTCAATACCTTTAAAACGAATGGTTGAACTATAAATCTGTGATAATTTAAAACAAAGTTATCGATTTTTTTTTACTTTTTACGAAAAAAAACTTTGAAAAAAAAAATAATAATAATAATAATAAAAAATTTAACAAAATTTAACCAAACTTGGTATTTAGTTGGCCCCTGCCATAAACTGGTGCTGATTAGATTTGGGTACGATCACACATCAGGAGGCGCTGTGATCGTATTTTTTCTAAATTTTTAACATGGCAGTATAGGACAAAATTTCGTATAAATGTACATGATGAGAGTTATTCTTAACCTGTGATTGTAAAATTAATACGAATCTTTATTAATAGTAGTAGTTAATTAGGAAAAAAATTTTGGGCATTTGGGGGCATACGGGGTGGGGTAAATTTCCAAGGTGGGTATCTTTCGAAAGGTCTCGTCAATAATTTTAAAACGAATGGTTGAACTATAAATATGTGATAATTTTAAACAAAGTTATCGATTTTTTTTACTTTTAACGAAAAAAAAACTTGGATTTTTTTTTTTTTTTTTTTCAATATTGTTACTGGGGGAATTTGTATAGGAAAATATAGAAGAAAGTCTTGTGGTGGCCACAACATACTAGTTTTAATTTTTAAATGTTATTTTTGTCAAAACTTCTCCCCCCTCCAAAAAAAAAAAAAATAATAATAAATAAATAAAAATAAATAAATAAATAAATAAAAATTAACTGAAAGTTAGTTGATGATAATAATCTTTTGTTAGAATACCTTCTTCTCCGTGGAGGATCGAAATTGTATGACATGTCTCTGGATCACACCTAGGGGCAGATCCACGTAGCTGTATCATGAGCATTACCTAGATTTTCTCATGATTGATGTATGTACCAGTTTTCATAGCGATTTGTTGAAATATATAACTTTGCATACAGCGAACCAAAAAATCTAGAGATAGATTCACTGACAAACTTACATATATGTATAGATTAAAAAACTTTGTTTTGTCTTAATCTAAAATGTTTTAATATTTTCGATGGTATTTAGTCGTGTTAATATTTACATCCCGCTGATTTCATGCGATATAAATGAGGCAGATTAAGATTAAAGAAGAACAAAGTATTATAAAGAATACCTTATAAAAAATTTCATTTCTATGCAGGTGAATTTAAACAGTCATAGAAAAGAGATAGCATAAAAAAAAAAGAGATCTTTTTGCATAAAAAAAAGTTAAAAATAATTTTTCATGAAGCAATGCTTTAACTTTGTCACCAGCATTCAAACTTCCTGCACAAATTAGGTATTTGTTTTGAGAAAATTGCTTTAGTTTGTTCTGTGGGAAGGGGGGGGGCTTCAAAATCATACTGGACCTTGGGCCTCAATGAGGCTCTGCCTGCAAGTCAGGTGCAGGTCAAATTTACTCACCCCACGCAGGGCTCTAATATCATTTCATTGCTTGTAAATGGGAGTTAGATATGATTAGCCTAATAAATGCAATTATTTACTTATATTTTACATTATGTAATATTTAAGTGTTATATATTTACTTTTTAGGTTTACACAAAGATAAGTATATTCCAAAATCCAGGAGTTGTGAAAGGTGGACATTGTATGTTAGTTTCCGTGATTTGGGATTTGAGGTATGAAATTTTAAATATTTTGTACTAATAGGTTTTATACTGTTATTTTAATGTGGTTAAAAATCTTGATGTATAGTAAATATTGTAATGATGCTTTTAAACTAATGTATTCAAAAAATTCATATAATAACAATTTAAAATACTAATAATAGTGTTGTGTAAACTGTATTCTACTCAGGGGTGCAAGAGTTTCCGTCTCAGGACGGAAAACTTACACCAGCGTATTTTTATCATATTTGTGGTTTAATTTATTGCGATTGACCATAATAGAAATTATTGATAACGAATGCTGGTGTGAGTCTTTAATTTTGAGAATGAAACTCTTGCACCCCTGATTCTACTTTATCTTATCCTGGATTACCGTACATTACATATATTATTGTAATTTAAGGTGAGAGATATGAGATCTGTATTTAAACATTTACAAAGAGTTTAAAATAATTGTTGAAAATTGCTTTAGATACAGTTTTATTTGAAATTTATTTCTGTGTTTGGGGGGGGGGGGGGAAGGGCTAACAAGGAAACATTCAAAAGGTGTCATCTTCAAAAAGTATTGAAAAAAAAATATGTGATTCTACTCTTCATAAAACACCAGAAAATGGAAAAAATTATCGGCTGAAATTAATTGCAGCGACCACAAAAAATTATCAAAATTAAGCATATTTGGCGATTTCACACTGCTAGGCGATTGATTTTGAGTACTTGGCTTAAAAGCAAAACACAGTTCTGTTCGCACACTGCAATCTCGGCGCTAGCAAACGTGTGCTAACCTAACAGCGCTAAATCACCAAATATGCTTAATTTTGATAATTTTTTGTGGTTGCTGTAATTAATTTCAGCCAAAATTTTTTTTATTTTCAGGTGTTTTATGAAGAGTAGAATCACATATTTTTTTCAATGCTTTTTGAAGATGACACCTTTTGAATGTTTCCTTGTAAGTTACAAAATGTATTTTTTCAGGACTTTTTATGAAATAATTTCATTTTGATTCAAATTACCTCAGGTGTATGATTTTTTATGGCTTTTGTACTGCGACTCAATATTTAATATTTTAAAAATACAATACACTGTTCTAGATTAAATCTTACACCATTATTATTTTTTTTTTCAAGAAAATCTGTAATTCAAAATGTTTCTTAGTAGGTATTATACATCAAGCTTTTAACAATATTCCTTGTGCATTTCTCATTACAGGACTGGATCATTGCTCCTGATGGCTATGCAGCATTTTATTGTGATGGTTCTTGTACTTTTCCCCTCAATGCCCATTCAAATGCAACCAATCATGCCATTGTACAGACCTTAATGCATCTCATGGATCCAACATCTGTGCCTAAACCCTCATGTGCTCCAACACAGTTAACAGCCATTACTGTTTTATATTTTGATGATAATTCCGATGTAATCTTAAAGAAATACAAAAATATGGTCGTGAAGTCTTGTGGATGTCATTAATATTTAAATCGACACAAAAGTTTGGTTTTAAAAAATATTATTTTTTGGATTAGAAAATGTACTTAAATATTTCATTGTAAGCCATCTTGCTTTTTTGTACAGTTATCAAAAAAAAAAAAAAAATGACACCCCTCACTAATTTTTCTGTATATTAGCATAGAAACATATGGCTGAAGCCAATCGATTATATAATATATAATAAATCCTAGTCTATAATGGTATAGTTAGATTTTGCTTAGGAGATCGTTTACATATTAAAACTTGTATCAGCTTCATTTTTACTTTATTCTATATTTAATAGAAGAAAGTATTAAATTCATAAAAATTTTCAACTTCCAGTTTTCGATGGATTTCCACATTTTGAGAAGTCCAGAACACAATTTGACCATTTTTAGAAAATGTCTGTCTGTGTGTGACAAAAATTTTGTGGCGACTGTATCTCAGGAACTGTTACAGAAAATTGCATATAAATTTATGTGACTTGACCTAACTTAGTGCCTATCAACTTTTGATGCCAGTTGCTCAAAAGGTGACACTGCTATACAGTGATTTTCACAATTTTATAGAAGGCTGTATCTCAGGAACTAATGCATAAATTTACATATAAATTTCTGTGTAGATACACCTTGACTTGAATAAGTGTGTATTAGGTTTTAGTATTGATTTTCTCAACAGGTGGCATCATTATTTAGCAATTTCTACAATTTAAGGGAAGGCTCTATCTCAGGAACTACTGCACAGAATTATATATAAATTTATATGTAGACGCATCTTCACATAAATTAGTGCCAGTAAACTTTTGGTGTCAATCTCTCAACAGGTAACTGCTGTACGGCGATTTCCACATTTTAAGGAAAAGCTATATCTCAGATTCTATTGTGTATAACAAACAAATCTTGATATGTTAAAAAGCTATTATGAGACATTATGCTAATTCAATTTTAATGCATATCAACCAATAGGTGGTGCTGCTGTACTGCAATATTATCCGTGAACAGGAAGGTAATATCTTGACATCTATGATGCATAACTATATGAAACTTGAAATGGAGATAACCATTATGAAAACGCATTTTGTAAGATATTAATTATAAAGAATAAAACTGTCTTTCTTTTGTATATTTAAACTAAATTTAGAAAACTTACACTAATAGTGTAAGTTTTCTCTAAGATGAAAATTGTCTGCATTCATTATGGTAGATAATTTTAATAAATTTTATGTACTAAGTGAATTTGTATGAGAAAATATAGTAGGAAGTCTTGTGGTGGCCACAACATTTTAGTTTTCAGTAGCAACCCTTATTTTTGACAACTTTTTTAGGTTATTTGGATCAGATGTGCCGAAAAAATGGTTTAGTTATTATATTTCTCTCAATTTTTCATAGAGTTATAATTTGTGAAAATATTTGGGATGCTAATGTTCATTGAATATGACAGATATTAATTCACATCTTCCTAAAAAAATATCATATTCAAATTGTATATATATATTTTTTTATATGTTAGACGAATGAAGTGACCATTCTAGTTACAGTTCCATGCATTTTTCTGATTTTTTTTTTTTTTTTTTTTTTAATTATGAGAATTGAATTTTGAATAAATTCATAATTAAAAAAATTATGAATTATGACCTATATTAATTTTTGCACAAATAGAACAGGCATCACCAAAAATATGGATTTCCAAATTTATAGCTCATTCCTGTTATTATTTTTGAGTTACAGTGATATTTCAATTTTTATTGCTCTTTGGAGTCTGTCACTTGTTACCATTTGTGCCATCTATAACTTTCCATACACATGATTTAAAATAGTTATTCAAGGAAATTTAGATGGAAATATCATTTCTTAATTAGCATTACTTTATTTTATATTTAAAATCGTTATATTACTTTTTCAATTGTTATCTCAATAGGCATAATATTTTTCATGTGAGATCTTAATTTTTTTAAATATAGAGATTTACTTCTAACACATTTTTGCTTTTAACTATATCAAGAATTAAACTTTATACAGTTGAACCTCGTTAACATGAACACGCTTAATGTGAATTACTTTTAACATGAACTGTTTCCACAATCCCTGTCAAAAAGAAAAATAGTTTTTGAGTTACTGATACAGGGTTCATACTCATCAGGGAAAACCTGGAAAACAAGGAATACTCAGGGAATTTGGAATTTGTTAAAAAAAGTCAGGGAAAGTAAAAATTTTCATTAAAAGTCGGGGAAAATCGGTTATAAAATCTGGAAAAACAAATATTTTCTTTCTCTCAAGTTTTATTTTTCTTGTTTAGCTTCGTATCAAAATTCAATTGGTTAAGTATTGTGAAAATACGCATGTAAACAATGATTTCTACCTGAATTTCTGTCATAGTCGACAGTAATATGACACCATACAGTGGAAGTAGCTGTGTATTTTGTCCTGTCTAGAGGAGCATTTCTTATAATATGTCGCTAATATTATCTTGAAAATTGTCTGGGAACTCAGGGAATTTTTTCCCCATATATGAGTATGAACCCTGTGATAGCATGAAAAAATTTCTATCCCCTTTGCGATTCATGTTAATGAGGTTTGGCTGTAAAAACCATACCTTTTATGAAACTAACTTAATCTCAGGAATTTGAATATGCAGTCAGAAATGAGTGTTACCATGTGAAAAAAATAAGTTGATGGAAATTTTAGTATATAGATAACCCTCTAAGCAAAATTTAACTATTACATCTGGGATAAAATACATTCCTAGTAAACATATGTTCTAAAACATTTTTTGTTAATTTTAAACTTTTGTTAAACTTTAGTTTTCGTTTTTTTTTTTTTTTTTTTTTTTTGTATTATTTTAATCATTATTAGATATCATGTGCTGTATTTCATTCTTTAAGCGTTCAAAGATTGTGAATTTAGACAAACTGTTTACAAAAACAGTAATAAAACTTTTTAAATAACATCATTAAAAGGTAGAGATACAATGCATTTAAAAAAAAACTAATTACATCCACCCTCATCTCACTTGTTTTCTTACTTTGTTTGATAAGATTACTATGTATTTAAGCAAATCTATATTTTTGTAACATTAATTTTAATTTATTGTGATGTTATTATTATTATTATTTTGTTTGTTTGTGTGTTTAATTCCAATTTTCATCTTAGATCTGCGTATTGTCTTATATTTACTGATTTATACTGTTATAAAGTTTTTTTTTTTAGAAATTGTATTGTTATGAATCTTATGTTGGATAGATTTTTATATTTTTGTTTTACTTTTTTCAAATGCTTCTTTTCTGCTCTAGAATTAATTCTCTTATGTGCTTTTTTCCCCTATACGATTAATTCTGAGAAGCTCATAATAAATTCAGGGTTGTAAAAAAAACTAGGGGAGAATTTCTCACCCTTACTCAGAAACAAAGCGAGATTATTAAAAGAGAAAAAAAAAAAAAACTAGATTAATGTAAATAGATTTTTGTATTATTGTTTTACTTTCTTTTAATGCTTCCTTCTGCTCTAGAATTAATTATCTTATGTTTTTTTTTTTTTCTCTATAAGATTAATTCTCAGAAGCTCATAATAAATTCAGGGTTTTCATGAGAGGTAAAAATTAGATGAGAATTTCTCACCCTTACTCAGAAACAAAGTGAGATTAAAAAAAAAAAAAAAATGGATTAATGTAAATTGCTAATATTGTCTAATTTTTCAGCTCATTGGTATGAATTAAGTTCAATCACTTTTAATTGCTTACATATGTTAATTTTTCGACATTGAGCACTGAAATAGGCAGCTATTGTACTGCAAATTAATGAAACATTTTTTTTTTTTTTTTTTTTTTATAACTTCAATATATGATTATTTACCTGAAGGCCAGAAATTTCTATTTTTCTAATGTTTCATTGTAGAAAAGTTTTTTTTTTTTTTTTTTTTTAATGCTGCATTATTTTATTATTTTTATTTGTTACTTTGAAACTAAGTAAATAATTTCTGAATCCGTAATATTGTACTTAATAATTGTCTTTCATTGTTTTTATTTGTATTGTAATTAAATTTGGTACTTTTTTAAAAAATAGAGGTAACTTAGTCTCTCATATTTTGTATTTTCTTAGACTATTATTTATTTTATTTTATTAATCACAACTAGTAAAGTGAATTTTTTTTTTTGGTAATTCTGTATTTAATTTTTTTAAACACTAGTTTGTTTTGCCCAGGGGTCAATCCATGCAAAGATTGGAGCCATTTTCCTATCCCAATAGCCATGTTGTAAGATTTCATTTTATAGAAATGATCTTTTTGTAAAATTTTCCTGTATTTTCAGTGTTATTTTTAATGAGTACCTACACTTTGTATAATAAAATTTGATATTAAACATTATCTAGAGTGGCTGGTGAATTTCCCCCACAAAAGTGGGCCCTAAATATTAAAACCTGCATTTGAACCACTGTTGCCATTTTATTTATTTATTGCATTTATTTTATAAACTTTTTATGACTATTAGTTTAACCATTTTTGTAGCCAGAATTTTGTGAGTCATGTTACATCTCAAAACTTTTTACATTTAAGAAAAAAAGAAAAATAGACTACTGATAATCAATTTTCGTGTCTAGATTCAGTAAAAGTGGTTATAAAATATAAAATATTTCATAATTCGATCAACAGATTCAGAGGGGTGATAAGGCGTCAAGAGGATGAAAACTTCCCATAGAACGTGGGATCACAAAAAACAAGGAAGTGAATTGGACACATGGGACCTTTTGCTTGGCTTTCACATTTGCCAGATTTATTTCTGTGTGATTTTTTTCCTATGGGGTCATTTTAAATCACTCATTTATGCAATGACTGTAGCCACACTGGAGAATCTCATAGCATGGATTGTCATTTCTGCAGTAGACATCAAAAACATACTTGGCATCTTCAACTGCATCTAGAATTGCTTTAACGTCTTTGTAGACTGTGCAGTGATGTCAATGGACACCATTCAGTGTTGGGCATAATTGATTAAAAAGTAATTGAATTACAAATAAATTGAATTACTTATTCAATAAAATTAATTACTTATTCAATTTATTTCTAATCAATTACTTGTTAATCGATTGACAGTAAAATAATTATAATTTAATTGAATTACAATTGAAGTACAATTAAATTACAATTATTTTACTGTTAATCGATTAACAAGTAATTGATTACAAATAAATTGAATTACTTATTCAATAAATTTAATTACTTATTCAATTTATTTCTAATCAATTACTTGTTAATCGATTGACAGTAAAATAATTACAATTTAATTGTAATTCAATTACTTTTTAATCAATTATGCCCAACACTGACACCACTTCCAGCAACTCTTATAATAATTAATCAAATAAATCTTTCTGTTGTAAGTATTGTAATTTTGTCGTTCCAGTGTGATGTTGAAACTTGTATGTATTTTTTATGATTTTCATCCTTTCAATGTGGTTTATGACCCCCAGTGATCTATAGTAAGTTTCATCCTGTTCTTTCTATCACCCCTCTCATTTTGTCAGTTGAATTTTGGAACATTCTGTATATATACAAATACTGTGACATACATGTATATGAAGAAGTTCTATTCCATATTTTTTTTTTTTTTCTTTTTACTCTTTTGCATTGTGTATATAATATTCCTACTAACTTTTATTTTATATTGTTAAATATTCATGTTATGTATATTTTGAATTGTTATTCAAAGAGATATGTTTTTTTTTAATTAATCGATCATGTTGTTATGAAAATAATAAATTTACTCTTTGTTAAAAAAATAAAATAAATATTTTATATATAAAAGGATCAAAGGTTTTTAAATAATTTCTGTATGTACATTGTTTTGATTTCAGCTGCACTCTCTTCTCTTCTTGAAAAATAAATATAGCAGTCTTCCAGCACAGATAACAGCCTGAAATCATAAAAAATCACAAATCTTAAAACATTTTACAAAATAAAAATAAAATTCTGTACTAAACAGAATTTAATTTAGTACAACAGGACATATTTTTAGTTCATTCTTTTCATATAAAGGCATGTGGTAACTGTGTTATGTCCCTTAGCAGCAGTTACTATACTCATTTCTTAAATTATTTGGTACAGCTTTAGCGAGGCACATTCGTGGTGACTTTTTTAATTTTTATTGCTACATAAGCAATGAAATAAAATGACTATCTCAATTGTGCAAGTAAAGACCTGGTGAGAAATGTCTGAGCTATATATATATGTAGTATATGTTTTAGTGCCAAATCTCAAATTCTGCCTAGGGGGTCCTATACTAAAGCTCTTTCATTTCTTTAACATTTTTTTTTTTTTTTTTTTTTTTATAACTTCAATATATGATTATTTACCTGAAGGCCAGAAATTTCTATTTTTCTAATGTTTCATTGTAGAAAAGTTTTTTTTTTTTTTTTTTTTTAATGCTGCATTATTTTATTATTTTTATTTGTTACTTTGAAACTAAGTAAATAATTTCTGAATCCGTAATATTGTACTTAATAATTGTCTTTCATTGTTTTTATTTGTATTGTAATTAAATTTGGTACTTTTTTAAAAAATAGAGGTAACTTAGTCTCTCATATTTTGTATTTTCTTAGACTATTATTTATTTTATTTTATTAATCACAACTAGTAAAGTGAATTTTTTTTTTTGGTAATTCTGTATTTAATTTTTTTAAACACTAGTTTGTTTTGCCCAGGGGTCAATCCATGCAAAGATTGGAGCCATTTTCCTATCCCAATAGCCATGTTGTAAGATTTCATTTTATAGAAATGATCTTTTTGTAAAATTTTCCTGTATTTTCAGTGTTATTTTTAATGAGTACCTACACTTTGTATAATAAAATTTGATATTAAACATTATCTAGAGTGGCTGGTGAATTTCCCCCACAAAAGTGGGCCCTAAATATTAAAACCTGCATTTGAACCACTGTTGCCATTTTATTTATTTATTGCATTTATTTTATAAACTTTTTATGACTATTAGTTTAACCATTTTTGTAGCCAGAATTTTGTGAGTCATGTTACATCTCAAAACTTTTTACATTTAAGAAAAAAAGAAAAATAGACTACTGATAATCAATTTTCGTGTCTAGATTCAGTAAAAGTGGTTATAAAATATAAAATATTTCATAATTCGATCAACAGATTCAGAGGGGTGATAAGGCGTCAAGAGGATGAAAACTTCCCATAGAACGTGGGATCACAAAAAACAAGGAAGTGAATTGGACACATGGGACCTTTTGCTTGGCTTTCACATTTGCCAGATTTATTTCTGTGTGATTTTTTTCCTATGGGGTCATTTTAAATCACTCATTTATGCAATGACTGTAGCCACACTGGAGAATCTCATAGCATGGATTGTCATTTCTGCAGTAGACATCAAAAACATACTTGGCATCTTCAACTGCATCTAGAATTGCTTTAACGTCTTTGTAGACTGTGCAGTGATGTCAATGGACACCATTCAGTGTTGGGCATAATTGATTAAAAAGTAATTGAATTACAAATAAATTGAATTACTTATTCAATAAAATTAATTACTTATTCAATTTATTTCTAATCAATTACTTGTTAATCGATTGACAGTAAAATAATTATAATTTAATTGAATTACAATTGAAGTACAATTAAATTACAATTATTTTACTGTTAATCGATTAACAAGTAATTGATTACAAATAAATTGAATTACTTATTCAATAAATTTAATTACTTATTCAATTTATTTCTAATCAATTACTTGTTAATCGATTGACAGTAAAATAATTACAATTTAATTGTAATTCAATTACTTTTTAATCAATTATGCCCAACACTGACACCACTTCCAGCAACTCTTATAATAATTAATCAAATAAATCTTTCTGTTGTAAGTATTGTAATTTTGTCGTTCCAGTGTGATGTTGAAACTTGTATGTATTTTTTATGATTTTCATCCTTTCAATGTGGTTTATGACCCCCAGTGATCTATAGTAAGTTTCATCCTGTTCTTTCTATCACCCCTCTCATTTTGTCAGTTGAATTTTGGAACATTCTGTATATATACAAATACTGTGACATACATGTATATGAAGAAGTTCTATTCCATATTTTTTTTTTTTTTCTTTTTACTCTTTTGCATTGTGTATATAATATTCCTACTAACTTTTATTTTATATTGTTAAATATTCATGTTATGTATATTTTGAATTGTTATTCAAAGAGATATGTTTTTTTTTAATTAATCGATCATGTTGTTATGAAAATAATAAATTTACTCTTTGTTAAAAAAATAAAATAAATATTTTATATATAAAAGGATCAAAGGTTTTTAAATAATTTCTGTATGTACATTGTTTTGATTTCAGCTGCACTCTCTTCTCTTCTTGAAAAATAAATATAGCAGTCTTCCAGCACAGATAACAGCCTGAAATCATAAAAAATCACAAATCTTAAAACATTTTACAAAATAAAAATAAAATTCTGTACTAAACAGAATTTAATTTAGTACAACAGGACATATTTTTAGTTCATTCTTTTCATATAAAGGCATGTGGTAACTGTGTTATGTCCCTTAGCAGCAGTTACTATACTCATTTCTTAAATTATTTGGTACAGCTTTAGCGAGGCACATTCGTGGTGACTTTTTTAATTTTTATTGCTACATAAGCAATGAAATAAAATGACTATCTCAATTGTGCAAGTAAAGACCTGGTGAGAAATGTCTGAGCTATATATATATGTAGTATATGTTTTAGTGCCAAATCTCAAATTCTGCCTAGGGGGTCCTATACTAAAGCTCTTTCATTTCTTTAACATTTTTTTTTTTTTTTTTCAATTTTATTTTAAATATATATATATATATATATATATATATATTATGTATATAATAATGATGATCTATTAAGCATAGTAGAAGCCAAGCAACAAATACAAGATCACTGAAACACCAATGACCAATAAGATTAAAAATTTCTTTGAGAAGTTCTGAAAAAGGAAAAAAAAATTCTCATGAGATGAAATACACAAATTTAAAAAATCCAGATTTATTAATTAACAGCCTGCAAAACAAACGAATCAATAAGTAACACAACAAATCTTAACTTAAAACCATAAACTATATCGAAATTAATGAAAAAATAATTTAATAAACTTAAGAAAGGAAGGAACGGGGCAGGTGGCAAGACTTGCAACTTGCCTGTGGGGTTAAACTAGTGTGGGGTAAACTATAGTTTCACATATTTTAACTTGATGCGGGATGGAACAATTAATTGGGCTAAATATACAAAAAACATAATAAATAAATGAAATAAATAACTGATTTTTTATTCTAAAGTATTTCATTGTGTCCCTTAGCAACAGTTAGCATATTCTTTTCTTAAAATTTATCTCAATATTTTTTTAACTTGTTGTCAAAGAGAAAAACCCTTTGACATGTTTAAGGGGAAACAGATCAAATGATGATAATATGAATTGTCAGACTAAAAAATAATAGTCCTGTTATACTAAAAATACAACAAAGTTATTTATAATAAAATAACATAATTATTTCACTGTAAAATAATACAATTATTTTTCATTCTGATTAGAATATATAAATTCTTTGACACTTTCTTAAAAAATCCCAAATTTTAAACTAATTTTAACAAAAATTAAATTTAGCTATTAATAGTGATGAAGAGTTCATAGTTCAAAAAAGTTTGGTTGAACATTAATGATTTTAAACAAATACTTTAAAACTACCGAAAAATGGATTTTTTTTTTTTTTTTTTTTTAAGGGAAATTTGCATTGATATTTTTAAAATTGTGAATTGTCAATCTTTAAACTTTCAAATTTCTGTTGCATGTTGTGTCACAATTCACTTTTTTTTTTTTTTTTTTTTGAGTAAAAAAAAAAAAAAAAAAAAAAAAAATCATGACTTTTTAACCAAATATGACAATGATAAAAAAATTTAGCTAAAAATAATTATATGAATTAATGAAAAAAATTGCAAACTTTGGAAGGAAATTGGAGATTTTAGTGAAAATATTAATTAATTTAAAAGCAAGGTCATAATTGGCATTTTATAACATGCAAACTAGTGGTAATTGAAAATTACATATTTTATAACAAAACAATAATTAAATTCAAAATGTATTTCTTCCTTTCTTTTCTTTTCTTTTTTTAAAATTTGAATAAAAAATGTTTTTTAAGAAATAAAAAAAGGAAATAATGGGGAATATCATAAAAAGTTTTTTTTTTTTTTTTTCTAAAAACAGTTCAATAATTTTTATGATTTATATAAATGCAGTACAAAGTATTTAGTCATAATATAATTGTGCAACTTAACAAAAAATTTTAATTTCAAAGTATAATTTATGTTTAAAGCTTCATAATAAAGCTGTTTTAAGGCAAATATATAATGATACTTAAAAATTTTTGCTATAATAATATACATATATATATAATAGAATTTTCTTTATTTCTTTTTTTCTTTGTTTATTTTTCCCTTTAAGAGTATGCATCATATATATAACAGTAAAATATAAAGTAGTTAAATAAAGTAAAAGCTATGTAAACAAATACTGTTAACTGAATAAAAATACAACAAATTTTTCAAGTTGATTACTAAATAGACAAAAAAAAAAGATATTTTTCTGGAGTATGTGTGTATAATAATTAGGCACTGATGCAATATTAAAACTGCACATCAAATTCCCCCTTTCTTCCGGTGTAATTGTGTGGGATTTTTGTTGTTTGTTTTATAAGATATCTCATTCAAAAAGGAAGTTTTCGTTTTGTTCTTTCTTTGGGATTTGCAGTCTTTGAAGATGTCGCCCTTTTAGCTTAGTGAATAATTCAACAAATAAATAAATATACAAACTTTGTGTTTGAGATTGAAATTTAGAGTCCAATGTTTATTTAATGAAATAAATTAATTAATTTAAAAGAAAATTTGCTCATTAATCTAAAAAGCAATATCTTCAAAGAATGTAATCATAAAAACAGAATTCAGAAACCTTAATTTTTGAATGAGGTAGCCTTATAAAATAAAGCAACAAAAATCTTATAGGATAACATGCTAAAGAAGAGAGGGGAGGAATCTATAGATATAGTAATAAGACATAGATTGATCATTGAGATGGGAAAAGTGATACCTTTTTTAATCAGGAAAAGACGGCCATTTTACTCTCTTATGGATGTATTTCCCCGAGTGAATATACGCGGGAATACACATAGGCAATTTAGCAAATAAAATGTATGCACTGAAAGAGAATGAAAAACTCCAGATACCCCTTTTTCTTTCTTTCTTTTCGTTTTCCTTTCTTTTTTTTTTTTTTTTTTTTTACTATACTCTAGTATACTCATGTCTGCACAAAACTGTTTTTCTTTTGGCATTTATTATTATTATACTTCTTTGAGATAAAAATAATCTGCATTCATCTTGAAAATTAATTTTAATAAATTATAATTTAATAAATTATTTGTATTGCGTAAATTTGTATAGGATTATATAGGGAAGAAAGTCTTGTGGTGGCCACAACATACTAGTTATATATTAAAACTTTCGCGGCTGCTAGCTACATTTAAAAGAATTTTGATAATTCCATATTACTTACTAATATAAAATATTAAAAAATATTAAAATAAAAAAAAAGTATTCCATTAAATATATGAAAACAGTAATTATCTCATAATAATAACAAAGCAACTGATTATAAAAATTATATTTTTCATAAATTGCTTGAATATAACTTATTTATGGAACCTACCCCATTTCTTGTCATATATTTATTAGAACGCTTAAAAGCCGTGCAGCAATATTTCGGCATTTTCAAAATTCATTACCATTCTATTCTATTACTGTTTTCAAGTTTTAACTCTCTTATGGCTGATGCCAAAAAACTGTTTCGGCATCAAAAATCTTTGTTTGTTAACATGGGGATGATAGATCTATATAAATTACTATATTTATGGAGGAATCTGACTGATGTATAGCCTTAAGGTTGCTGTGTACCCTCCATCTTGAATATTCAAGGTTCCATGTTAACCTATTGGGAAATTTTGTCCTTTAATAATTAATACGGAAACCAATAGTTTTGGAAAATATTTGTCAGTGTTGTAGAGGACAACTTTTCACACCTTTCTACAGTTTTATTTATTTATTTTATTTATTTATTTATTTATTTATTTATTTTTTTTAAGAAATTATTTTTAATCCATGTAAATAAATTTATTCTGAAAGAATTTGCATATGTTTTACTTTAAACATCAATAACTTTATTTCTGTGAGGAAAATCTAAAAAAGAAAAACTCTACTGCAATATAAAAACTTTTTTTTTTTTGTTTGTTTGGTGTCATACCACTTTTATTCACGTAAGTATTTATGTATTAATTATAAAGGGCAAAATTTCCCCAAAGGTTATCATGGAACCTTGAATATTTTAGATGGCGGGTACACAGCATCCTTAATGCAGCAGACACAAAACCTAACTTTCATATCATTTGTAAAATTATTTTTCCCTCTTTTGTTATTCATATATAGCACACTTAATCTTTAAAACATGGCAAGAACATCACATTATGATGTCCATATATATTCTGTTTGTTAGTAAAACACATCAAAAAATGTCCTCGGCCCACATCACATTGCAACATCTATCCTACATCTCATAAATCTGTGTGTGTGAAGCAATCTAGGTACTCAAACTGTCTCGGGAAGTACATATCAAAGATAATCAAACACAACATCTCAAAGATGTTGTGTTTGAGATGTACTAAGACAAAAAATAAGATATGAAAATAAAATAGTGTGATGTGTATGAGACCTCTTCGGAACCTTGTGGGCTGTATGGGTTATTTATTTATTTATTTTCTGATTTCAACTTTTATTCAATCCTGGTTGCTCCAGTATTTTTAACAGACTAGTTCTTTCCAGTGCTAATTGTCAATATTCTTGGAAAAATTATTGCCATAAGGTTTAATCCAAAAATTTGTTTTCCCAGAAATATCTGGTGCTGAATTGCTGTAGAAAAACTGTAAAAAATTACTAAAAATGGGTTCATATATTCAATTTCTTTTATTTATTTTTTTTAAGGGAAAAAAAAAAAATATTTGACGATTTTATGATTATGATTTTCACCTACAGTTCTATTTCAATTTATTTATTTCAATTTTAATTTACTCTAATATGATTTCATTTTATTTTTATTTTCTGCAATCTAATGCAAATGTACATTCCAAGTAAATTTATCATAGTATAAATGTAATATAGTGAAAAAGTTTTCTAGTTTTTTTTTTCACTGTCAAAGCTTATATAAAGTAAACAGAGCAACCACAAAGGAGAGTGTGTTCTTCTGATTGTTCGCCATTTGAGGTAGAAAATGACAACAAATCATCATATATAATATTTTTCTCAGAATTAAATTTTTTTTAAAGAAAATAAGTATACTGTTGATATTTTGCTTAAATAGATACACTTAATTATACATAGCTGATAATTAACTGAATATATACTCGTATATGTATATATATTTGCTTTTTTAATGAATAAAACAAAAATAATTCTGCATACTTGCATGGATTTGCATTTCTAGGCTTCCAAAATTAAATTTACTCGTATCTTATCTCTAGAAATACCTCCTGAAAACTGTAGATTTTGGAGGAGAGACTGAGGTCCATGACATCTGTAAGAGGTTGGTGGATTGATTTGTCACTCTAAAATAATTTTTTTCCCATTACAAATTTTAATTAGACCCAGACCAAATACTTAATTGGGATTTTGAATCATAAGAAGAATGTCTAAACTGAAATTCAAATCCAAATCTGCAAACTCATATATAGAACACTAATGCCACCTGTGCCACCTGTTTTTCTATGTTTTCCTCATATTATGTTTACAATTTGAGAGATTTTAAATTATTTTTGGAAAAGATTATGCTGTGTAGATAAAATTTTAGGGGAAACATGTCCTTCTCATCAAGTACATCTGTAGTGCAGCTGTAAGCAAATATTATTTGTTTAGCATTACATTACACTGTCACTGTGGCTACACTGGGAAAAAAAAATATATACCGCCTTTCTCTAGAATGAATAAGTGACCATTTTCTAAATCTTTTAATTAGAAATATAGATTTCCGAGCTATGCGCATAAGCCAATAAACTGAATAGACGAAATGATCGAGAATTTCTAGTGTACACATTTCTGAATGGTGAAACAATATTCTGAATACTCTAAATATTCTGAATCATTTATATTGCGAGAAATTCTTGCTTGATTTTCTAGAATTGGGTAATAAACCAAGACTATAGTTGCAGAAAACTGCCTTGTCTCATTTCAGGGTTGGGTTTTAGCCGTCAAAAACTAGTTTTTGACGTGACATAGGTTTAAACCAGGTTTTAACCAGTTTAAACCGTCAAAAACCCCCAATACATTTTAAATACGCTAAAAGTAAAAAAAGAAGGCTGTTAATAATAGCAAGCTCCAGCATTGTTTTTGTTTAATTATAATGTTCCTTAATTTTAGTATACATTGAATTATATTAAATTCAATTCTATTAATTTATATACTTTTCTTTGTTTATGACTTAATTTTCAATTTTTTACGCGTAATTTCTTTCTGGTGTGGATTTTTTGCATATTTGGTTAACAAGCTTATTTATTTATTTTTAATAAACAAATATGCAGCATTAATTTATTTTTATATTTGGAGCAAATTCAGAACAATATAATGTAAAATAAGAATAAAATTTATTTTATAAATGGGAAAAGAATGAAGTACTGGTATAAAAAGATTAAAATATAAATAATTTAATCTTTTTATACAAATTTTTGTCTTGACTAATAATCATTTCTTACTGGTATAAATTTATCTTACTTAAGGAGTATCTCTTGAAATTAAGGACAAATGAATAATTCACCATATCACTAAAAAAGAAATAATTGCTTACCTTTCCAAATGATGAAATGAGTCTTGTTTTGTGTTTAATTCAAATTATGGAAACTTCAAAACATACAAATTTTGAAATTTGTACTTTTAATAATTACAGCATACATTTACTTATTTATTTATATTATTAATATTCTGGTTCAAAAGAACCACGTAACATACGGTAACACATCACTAATTTTGAGCATTTTTCCAAACCTAATCTATTTCTTATTTTGGAATGTATATGTCCAAAGTTTGAAAACATTCTTTCAATGGAGGCGGAACTGGCTGGACAAGAATGAAGAACAATCACCATTTTTACAAATTCAAAAAATGGACTATCCTTTTCTGTAATTCCATTAAGAATTCCTTTCCACCAAGTCACTGGATTAGTTAGTCTACCACTTTCACTAAAATACAATGCAGGAAATGGTAAATCACATGCTTCAAATGCAATTAAGAAAGAAAGACAATTAGGAAATTTTTCTGTTGCCCATAAACGAGCAGACTCAATTTGTACACTGTTTAATCCATCTCCTTGATATTTGGGATGAAGAAGATATGCTAAGAAATGAAAAGGTTCTAAAGATTGCAACATTCTTTTTTCCACAGTTTCAATGTGTGGCTGCAGAGATCCTTCCTTCATGAGACCAAGCCAAGCTGAACACGCATCAGCTAAAGTTGCACTATCCCGTTGAAGAACGTCTAGACAAACACTAATCGGTTTAAGTTGCATCAAGATATCTTTACATTGCTTATAAAGATTATAATTGTTGATCAGATTAGCAATATCTTTTTCAATTTTATCTTCGTGATCTTCAACTATTTTTTGATAAAATGGTCTGTTTCTCAAAAACGTATTGATGCATACAAGCTGGCTGTTCCATCTTGTATCGCATTGTAATTGAGGCTTTATAGATTCTGGATACTCCTGAAGCCATCCTGCAGGTAAGTGATGATTCCGAAAGTACTTTTGAACTTTTATTACAGGTTTTATAATGGCATCTGGTGTAAGATCTTGGCCTAATAAATTTAGCCAGTGAGATGAAAAAAAAAAAGATCTTTGGTACTCTCTTCCAATTGAAGTAATTTTCTTGTTTTTTCCATCACTTTTGCATTATCGGTCACAAGAGCTTTTACATCACAACCAAATTTGATTTTGGCTTTATTGATTGCATTTTCAATGATTTCCTTATGATATTCAGCATTTTTTACATTTGTGCCACTGTCAACAGCATCAAGAAAGACAGTTTTACCTGAGACATGCAAACTGGATGCAATGACTGGGTCATTATGGATGTTACTCCATCCATCTTCAATTAATGTAACATTTTTTCCTTCAAGACTTTTCTTTGTTTCTTCTTCTACTTCAGCAACAACCTCATCAAGAAGTGTACCAGCTAAAGCTTTTCTACTAGGAACACGATAGCCTGGTCGCAATGCAGAGACTAAGTCTTGGAAAGTTGTATGTTCCACAACACTGAATGGAATATTGTTGGCATAAAAAAATTTTGCCACTAACAAATCCAATTTTTGAGCTGAAGAACCACTTGTTTTTACAACGAAAGAATCCAATTTGAATTTTTTGGCTTGGGTTTCAGGTACTACTAGGTCTGATTCTGATCCAGACACATAATTAATGTCAGGATCTGAGTCTCTGTTTTTCAAACACTGAGATAAATGGTTTTTCATCCTTTCAATATGATTGGAACGTACATTTCCACAGTATTTGCATTTTGCACATACCTTTTGATCTCTTTCAACTTTATGGAAATGCTGCCAAACAGGATCAATTGGCCTTCCACCACGATTCATTTTTAAATTTGGAAATCAGGTGCTCCTAAAACACACACTATTTACAGCAGACTTAAATTTCAACTGTCCTGTCCTAAAATCATTCAGCTCATCAATTAATAAGCTATCTGTTATCTAAGTATATCTAAGCTATCTAAACTTAATAAATAATACTGAGGGGAAACAAATCTTCTTACAAGGAATCTTGAATGGACCAATCAACTTAAAGCAGGTGTTGTAAAACAACCAATCACTGAGTAGGTGGGAGAAATGGGAGATTGGAGTGGAAAGGAAACATTGTGACACAAAAACTTTAAAATGAAATAACTTTTGATCTAATATTCAGATTGTAAAAATAAAAACAGATTTGGAATCCTTGCAGCAAAATGCATAAATAGACACCAAATATTAAAGCATTTCGCTAAGAAATAAAAAAGATATTAAAAATACATCAAATTAAGCAAGGTAATTAGTTAAAATTTGAACTAAAACTTAATAAATTTGATGAATTTTTATGAAATTGCAAAAATGGAAGTTAATTAAAAGGAAAATAAATCAAAATTTTAATAATTAAATAAAAATTAAATAAATTAGAAAAATACCAATTTTTAAGAACAACTTGAGAAAATGAGAACAGAAACTTAATAAATTTAATTAATTCTTATGAATCACAAAACAGAAGTTAATTTAAGGGAAAATAAAATATAATTTTAATAATTACTCAAAATTTGATCAATTAAGAAAATGTTAAAGTTTGAGAATACATAAAACAAAACAATTTTCTACCATTCCAAAACCAAAATTGAGAACAACTGATCTAACAAAAATGTCATAACAGTTGTGATTAAATAAACTTATACCTGTACACTTCTCTACACCTGACACCTTTTTCTTGGAACAGATAAAGAGTAGAAGAGATAAACCAGTTCTATTTCTTTTCCCTTCCCTTTCTTAAGCCACCCTATTAACAAGAATACAGGGACGAAATTAAGAAAAGCTGTTTTAGTGTCAATATTTCTTGGTACCGGTAGGAAAGCATCTTTGAATATGCCCTATTCTGGGGAAAGTACGTACCTTCATTAGATTTCAGTTGTGATGGATTACTTTCTGCATCTATCCATAAAAAAGTTTAAAAATCTAAATTTATTTCTGCAAAATATTAGATTAAACCTACACAATTTTAATTACTACAAATATAATTAAGGATTTATTAACTGTACATCATTGCTGAAACTAATGAAAAGTATGCATTCACAATAAAATGATTGATTAAATAAGTGTTTGACAATTTCTATTAAAAAAATTGTCACATTATAGTCTATTATCAGTTCACGTTCGCAATTCTTGAGATACATTCTACAAATAGAATGTATCTCAAGAACGCACTGGTAGGGCAAAGGAAATGATGGGTTTTGTGTTTTATGACTTAATAAAGCCCCTCCTACAGCATCAGAAAACAGAAACCCATGTTTGTACGCTTAAAAAACAATTCTTATGAATTAAATCACTCTCAGGCATAGATTCTGGCTGTGCTACAGCAAGAATATATTTTATTGTTGTAGTTTATACTCAGTAGTTTTAATGCATTTATGCTGCTTTATTTAAGATTTATTAATTAAAGTCTATCCAATTCTGCTAAATCATTTCTTTGATAATTTTTTATTACAAATTAGGTTTTTGACACTTTTTGACGTTTTTGACAGAGAGGTTTTTTACAAGCCGGTTTAAACCATGGTTAAAACCGGTTAAAACCGTCGCATGTCAAAAACCTGCCAACCCTGTCTCATTTATTTGCAGAGATTTTTAAATAACTTTGCCCTCGAGAATATAGGCACACGCTCTAGAATTCTAATAGGGGCTTCTAGAACTCGCTTTCCAAGGGGACTAGAATTTATAAGGATGGCATGGAACTATTTTTTCTAGAGCCACAATTTAGATTCTAGATGTCAGTCACAGAATTTTTTCTCAGTGTGTTGCTATGGTTGCTGCTTTTATGTTGAAACTGTGCCATATTTTCCCCCCAATAAAGGCCTTTTTTTTTTAATATGCATTTAGTCCCGAAAAATTTGTGTGCTTCTCAAATTTACGATGCTTTAAAAAAAATTTATATTCTTCAATTTTTACTGATACTTACAATTATTGCTTCTAATCCAGCTGCTACCTCTGTTGCGCTAATATAGCCAACTTGATCAATAAGAAAGCCTCCCACAGAAGGTCCTATGAAAGCACTAGAAAAAAAAAAAAAAAAGAAAGAGAGAAGTTAGAAAAATACTTCTATAATTTTCTGACACTTAATATTTGATACGAAAACTTTTTAAAAATTCCAATATGTTTTTGTCTGCTTCATATTACAATAGCAAAAATTTATTACAAAAACAAAGTGAAAATTTGTTGAATGTTTAATGAGACATAATTTGCAGGGAAAAAAAAAGTAGGGTAGGTGCTCCAGTGATTGGCATGCTCCAGTAATTGACATCTATCCCAAAATAATTAATAAGAAAATCATATATTTTACATATAAGAATTTTAACATTTTATGTCAAACACTGGAGCATAGGGTACTAATAACTGGTAAAATGAATAACTAGCACTGTCAAACACTGGAACATAGGTGGCCAATTACTGGAACATTGAGTGGGTGTCAAATAAAAATCCATAAAAAAAAATAATAATTGTTATCAAATGTATATATTTTAACATATATGTGGTTCTGAATGTCTTTCTTACCCTGTGTACTAACTTAAGATTCCTAAAAATATTTTCTAATCGCTAGAACATTAAAAACATCAGAGATTGCTCTAAAAGTGTCAATCACTGGTGCATTTACCCTGTATTCTTTTGTGTTTTTCTGTACACAAAATTCTTTTCTGTTTCCCTGTACAAGGACCTCATTTATTATATGCACAAATAAAAAGTATACAACTAATTCATTATTACTCGTTAATATTTGAACCAAATTTTACATTATTTGGATGATTACAGAATGTCATTGGAATTATTTTGTATGGTCCTGTAAACAAATTATTTAGTCTACACATAACTTTTTTAAAAAGAAAACATGCTTTTAAGCACCTCAATAATGTATGTTAATTTCATTTTGTTGAATGCGTATTATAAACACATTCAAATCCGCTTAAATAAAAGAATTGTCCATAGACAGTAATGTCATGAAATTCTTTTGTGTGGCCCTGTAAAAGAGTCATAAACATTATATGCACCAGTAAAAACTATTCAACTAATTCTATATATCTCATGAATAACTATTCCAAATTTGACAGAATTTGGATGATTACGTGACATTGTCGGCAAACTTTTGTAAGACCGTATACATTGATTATTAAGTCTAAGCAAACACTTTTCTACAGAAAACATGCTTTCAAACATCTCAATAATGTATGTCAATTTCAATTTATTAAATGCAGTGTAACCATGTAAAAATGCATTTTTGTGATATTCTGCCCACAGGCGTAATAAGGAAGAAAAACTTTTGTCTGACCCTGTAAACATACCATAAACATTATAAACACCAAAAATTATACAGCAATTTTTGTTTAGCGTCTGAATATGTATACAATTTTGCAAGTTAATGGGCTCTTCCCACCGTCGTCTGCTATATCACGTGATAGAGGAAAACGAATAATCGAATTCAATTAAATATTGTTCTTAAGAATAAAAGTGTTAATATTTAATATAAAATAAAATAAAAGTAATGTTGTGCATTTGTAAACAGTAGAATAATTGTATTTGTAAATTTAATAATTTTTAAAAAACATTTTATGTGTTTATTTATTTTTACCTATAAGAATCGATTTTTGTATATTGTAGTGTAACTGTAACATTAACTGATCTAGCAATAAATAATAGCTTCTTGTGGAATGTTTACGGATTATAAATTGAAATTTTAAAATGTTTTCATTTAATTTAATTGCATAAAGGTGTTACAACAAGTTAATTAACTTAGTTACTGGTCTAAATGGATTTACGCAGTACGATATTGCACTGTCACTGATTTAAGTACCAAAATTCAGAGTATTTAAACATGTCTTCATGAACATCAATAACAGGTATAAACTAAATGATGATTGTAAATGTATACAGCAAACAAAAGATGATGAATAATGATATAAAATTGATTAAAAATGATGTATAAAAAATAACACAGATTAAATACGATTGATCAAAAATAAGAATAGAAAATGTTATTTCAGCAATCGCTCTAGATAAACAAGACTTCGTCTGCTATTTGTTTTTCCTCTATCATGTGACCTCTGACGTCAGGTGGGAAGAGTCCATTAGAGAATTTTTGTGGCCACTATTACGATACATACAATTTCCGTCCTTAGGCCGAAGGAAAACTTTGGTGTGTCCCTGTATACTAACTACAAATGGAATACACACCCCAAACTATACAGCTGATTGTGTGTGGCTCATGAACATGTGTGCCAATTTTCAAGTCAAGAGCATGACTTTTACGGCAACTATCTTGAAACAAACATGCAGATTCACAGACAAACAGAACCCAAAAATCTTTTTATCTCCACGTGGAAGCCTCCACTGATGTTTCAGCAATAAAAGATTACATTTCCATTTAACATTTATAAATTGAACTATATTAGGTTTGTTCAATAAAATGTACATTCAGGCAACAATTCTTATGGTTTTTGATTTTTTTTTTTTTTTTTTTGGCAGATTTGAAATCTTTAAATTGCATTTGCTCAGTTTACATTTTATAATGAATTTGTAATCTTCTAAATGCTAAAACTTCTTCAGATGTTTAAGGAAAGACTGTTTAATGGAACTTATTTAAAAGAATTAGGGATGGGTTTTGAAGTTTATTAGTTAGTTTTCAAGGGGGGGGAATTAAAAGTGCATGTTGATATGAAAATTCGCAAAAACACATGCCTTCTGTTATATTTTTATCTTAGATATTTTTTCTTTTAAAGATATCACAAAGTCCATCCCTAATTCATTTAAGTAAGTTCCGTTAAACATCCTGAAAAATTTGTAAGTCGGTGTTCTTCAATATCTGCAGAAGTTTCAGCATTTGGCAGATCATAAAAAAAATGCAAAGTGATAAAACACAATTTGAAGATTTGAAACCTGTAAGAACTACATTAAAAATCATTAGACTTGTCCGAATATACATTTTATCTAACAAAACTTAATCTAGTTGGATTTATAAATATTAAATGGAAATATAAGCTTTTATATGAAACCTATTTCAGTGATACCAAGTCAAAGGTGCCAGGTTCCCTAAATCTGCTGTTCTCTAACAATGGTATCCATTTGAAAAGACTAAAGAAATAAAAAATCAACCTAATTGTCCCAAATGAATCATTGTTTATTTTGTTATCTGACGACCCATGATTTTCTATGATATTTTGCTAAAGCAAACAGCAAATATTTTACTGTAATTATTAAGTATCTGGTATTCAAATATTGCAAAAGAACAATCATTATATATATATATATATATATATATATATAAAGAGCTTTTAAATTTATTTTATCTTCCTATAGCAAGACAGATCTGAAGGGGAAGAATGGGGTGAAGAAAAGGCACCTTATTTTTTCCTTTAGGTTTAGTTATCATTGTACTTTTAACATGATAATTCAAGGTAAAAAGAAATATATATATATAAATAATAATAACAATAATATGTTGTGGTCACTGCAAAACTTTCTTCTATGTTATCTTATAGAAAGAGAAGCATAACAATAAATGCTAAAAGAAAAATTGCTCCCCCCCCTCTTTTTTTTAAATTAAAACTAAAAAAGGTCAATAAATTTGTTTTGAATTATCAGAGTTCAATGGTTCAACCATTTGTTTTAAAGGATTGACGAGTTCTTTTAAAAGATATTATACTGAAATTTATACTCCCAGAAATTTTCTACAAATCCAATGCTCAATTTCTCCTTAATCCTCTACAAGATTATATGAAAAAAAAATAATAATAATTAAATAAATAAATAAAATAAAGATAATTTTTACTGCAAGTAAAAAAAATTACCGTAATTTCTGGTAGATAGCCTGGAGGTAACATGTGTCATTTCTCCACCAGAAATTTTATTTAATAGAGATATCTATACTTTTTCGAAGAAAGAGCTTGTACAAATATAAATTTATTTATCAATTGAAATTTCTGGTGCAGAACTGGATTATGTAACCTGCGGGGTATCTACCAGAAATTACAGTAATTAAAAAAATTAAGCAAGTTTTTTTTTTTTTTTTTTTTTTTTTTTTTTAATGTTTAGTTGCATATGAATGTAGTGAAATACAACAATATTAAGTGTATTAAAATTTCTTAAAAACTATATAATAAAAAAAAATAATTAAAAAATTATTTATTTTTTAATTTTTAAAATTCTTCCTGGTAATTGCTTGTTAATTACCCACCCCTCGTATATTAACAACCTTATTTTTTATAAAATTTTATGAATTCATTGTTAAATTAATTTTGTAAAATTATTACTGTTTTTTATTGCTAAAAATTCACATCAATTATCACTGATTAATTGTTTTGTTTTTTATTCTTCCATGCTGTTTTACCGCATTTTTTAAGATTTCTGTGATAGCTATATCTCAGCCTAAATAATATAGAATCACATTAAACTTTATGCATATTAAACTTATGAGATATTATATATTTATTCTTTCAGTGTGTATCATTCCAGGTGCTGGTGCTATGCTTCACTTTTCCCAGTGAATTGAAATCACACCAAACTTCATAAATAAGATTTTAATTATGGATATTATTTCCATTTTATTTTATTGCATATCACCCAAATGGTGCTGTTTCTATCAGCCATTTTTGCCATTTTGTGTGATAGATTTGCCATTTTGTGTGATCTCAGCTCTATGGCACCAAGTCTGATATGAGAAAATAATTGTCGCGTACAATTTAACTAATTATATTTTGGCATTGATTACTTAACAAATGGCGCTGCGTATGCTAGGCTTTCTCTGTTGAATACGAAAATTATTTCTGAAATGCTGGTATGAAAAGTAAATGTAATTCATGCTTAATACCCACAACGTCGAAAACAACACATGTTTTGAAATATATTGGTATTATAAAAAAGAAAAGTCAGTGATGGTGAACGTGTACTTGATTCTATACATACCCAAAACAAGCTGCTGAGAACAGCACACCTGATATGACACCATAGGTGCCAACTTCGTTCGGGAATCCCCTTTCTCTGCAAAAGGGAAACAAAATATTAGTATTCACATGTATGTAGCACTAAATCACATTATACAAAAAGAAAAAGAACTAGGCTTTAATGTATGTTGACACATTTAGCAAACAAGGAGTTTGAAAAATGCTTTCAGCTTCTTATTCAAGCAATGTGACCAGAGTGTAGCCCAGTCATAAATGCTTCGTGAATAAAAGGCTATTTCTGCTACTTCATAAGCTTCCTATTTTGGATACCGAGAGATAAGAAAAGACCTGAGTATGGTTGAAGCGAGGATAAAGTCAAATTTGAAGGAGTAGAATAAAAAAGAATTGCAGAAAACAGGGTAGATCGAAATCACGTAGGAGAGGTCTTCATTCTGCAGTGGATTAATAAAGGTTGAAATTGATGATGATGATGTTATATTTTTAATTCAAAAGCATCAACGCGGTGATATGGCCCATTTTGTGACACATTGCGAATGAGGATAAAAAACAATCTATATAGTGTAGCCACATACATGGGTGAAAGTTTTCAGTCTATTGACTGAATTCAGTCTTTTTTTATGTGTTATAATCCCTATTAATGTTAATTCAATTATATTAATAAATAATTTTCCTAAGTTTTCATACTTATGCTTATTAATGTAACCTTTGGAAATGTATGTTTTGAATATCTATATACATTATGTATGAGTTTATTATATTTTACCCAATATTACAAAACATATATATATTTACTTCAGTCCAGCGAAAATTTTTTACTTTCACCCATGGCCACATATCTTAAAACTGGCAGTGGGGACAGGTCTAAACAGTTGAAGGGGTGCCAACTTGACTGATAGGTTGGGATTTGGAAAACATCCAGTAATTCTGTGCTCTTTGTTATTGCTCATTTTCTCTGAATCAGATGACTGTCACCCCTATTTTAACACTGGAATGCTGAGTTAGTACTTGTGCAGAGGCTTTCATGGTTTCATGAAATGTGGTCGAAGAATAGTGTTACAACCACATGACTTCCACTACCCATTCTACTATTACATGCATTATATGCACTTTTGGATATAATGAGGTCAGAAGATATAAAATTATTGACCTAACAAATTAGACATCTTACAATTTTCCTGTGAGAAAAATTGACACATGTATATAATTACAGTTTATATCGCGAGTTAAAAAAAAAATGTTACAGCCGTTTTTTGAAATATCTACTTTTCAGGATCTAAAATTCACCTCCTATTTAGGATGATTGCCAATTTTCCTATAATAACCACGTAAAATATGCGAAAGGATATCTAAAAAAGGGGTTTATGTAGCCATTTTCAACAAAATCGTTAGAGCCGTTTTTGAGATACCGACTTTCACCAAAACTTGGCAAACTCAATTCCAGAAAACAACAATTACAAACGAAAGAATATCGAAAAGAGCGTGAATATGGCGAATTTGAAAGAAACGACTCGCATAGCCGTTTTTTAAAGGAACACACCTGCGAGATCTGAAATAGGCCTATTTAAATAGGACACCTATCAATTTTCATGAACTAACCAACTATTACATACGAAAGGAAATCTAATAAAGTGCTTATATAACAACTTATTTGAAGAAAATCGTTCGAGCCGTTTTTGAGATGCGGAGTTACGGCGGCCCTACTTCCAGTTTCATATGTCCCACTTCCGGTTTTCCAATTTGTCATTTGTACACTAGACCTAACTCAATTCTGAAATTTCGTCGTTCTATCTTTATTTGTTTTAGAGATATGATAGTCAGAAGATTCTCCACACACACATACTGACCAATTGCCCAAAACAACTTTCTGGATTCAAGAGACCTTAAAACACAGTTGAAACTCGATATCGAATTTTTGGACCGAATACAATACTTCTATTACCTACGGTAGTAGGGTAATGGAAGTAAAAATATTAAAACTTGTTATAACATTATTTTTTATAAAGCTTTAAATACCTTTTTAAAAAATAAAATGCTTAATTTATTATATTATATTTATTTATTATTATTATTATTCTATTTTATTTTATTTTTATTTATTTATTTTTATTTTTATTTTTATTTTATTTATTTATTAATTTTTTTTGGGGGGGTGGATGGTATGTGACGTTTTTAGATACAACTTCCCAGTAAAATAACAACCATTTAAAAAAATAATTACAAAAGTCTTTTTTTAATACGATGCGACTTAAGTTTTCATAATAAAGCATCATCAGTTGATAAAAATGCATCATAAAAGCAGTTTTCTAACTTAAAATTCAGAAGAGACAATTCGTTAATGCGTTTATACTCCATTTTGTGACACGTTGAAAGTTATTAAAAAAGTTATGTTAATTTATTACACAACCTTATGTGCATAATTAAAACTTTCAATCTTTTTTTTTTAAAGGTAAATTACATAGTTTGGGAGCTCCTGTGTGACGTCACTAAATGACTCGATACCTACACAAACAACTGAAAATGTCCTGGTTCAAAATTTTTTTAGTCGAGCTCTGTGCTTTCGGGGGCTGAGACCAATCTCTTAGTTTGTTTCAATGGTGAAAAAGGAAAATACAGTAGACTCTCGTATAACGCGGGAGATACGTTCCGCGTAATAAGAAATCGCGTTATCGGAGACATACATTGAGCAGACGATTTCATTCCGCAATGAGACCAAAAGCGTCGGGCGTTGGCATAGTAATGGAGCAATCCTTATCTGCAGTGAAAAAGTAAGTAACCTTGAACCAGTGCTAAGGCATAATTGAATTACAATTAAATTACAATTATTTTACTGTCAATCAATTAACAAGTAATTGATTACAAATAAATTAAATTACTTATTCAATAACTTGAATTACTTATTCAATTTATTTCTAATCAATTACTTATTAAACGATTGACAGTAAAATAATTATAATTTAATTGTAATTCAATTACTTGTTAATCAATTATGCCCAACACTGCCTTGAACACGTTGAAAGTAGAAAAGATGTCACGTGCTTCCTTTATTTTATGCGTTATACAAGACTCTTTATCGCGTTGTATAAGTAATAGTCGCAGATTTTTCCTCGCGTTAGTAGGTAAAAAAGGAGAGTTCTGGGTCAGGAGGGGGTGGCACTGCGGCACCGGCAAGCCGTGCGGGTGTCACACCACCCCTGAGGGGTCTAGATGACTTGACGTTGACCTTGAGACATCCTCTAACTTGATCGTGAAAGATGACGAGGGTATTAATGAAGAAAATTAATTAAAAAATTTAATGAGTGATTTATTGTAAAAGGTGACGATGGTTTTAAAGTGATGTTTGCGGTATAAGGTAAAAAGCATGCTATTGTTTGTGAGTCATTAGGAAATTAATTAGGAGGTTAATTAAGAGGTTAATTAAGAAATTAATTAAGAAATTAATTTAAAAAAATTGAGAAAAAAAGGAATCGATTGAATTTAAGAATGTGGATGTGCATAGAGTATGTAAGAAATAGAGAGGTTTGACTGGGGTTCGAACCCGACACCTTGCAGTAAAAATATTTCAGTAGTTTTCACGTGTGTGTGAGTGATTTTTATAGTATATGTCTGCACTGTTCTTTTAAAACTATGAATGCTAGTGTCCGAAAAGAATTCAATCGTTTTAATGATATTAATTAGAGAATAATAATTAAGAAAAATATTAATTAAGGATCTTCTTGTAAAAAATCGTCAATTATTTTCCGAAAAAAAAGGCAATGAAAGCAAAAATTAAGTATAAAGAACGAAAGAAAGTTTAGAAACATAGATTTTGACTGAGATTCGAACCCGGTACCTTGCAGTAAAAATATTTCAGTAGTTTTCGCGTGTGTGTGAGTGATAATTATAGTATATGTCTGCACTGTTCTTTTTAAACTATGAATGCTAGTGTCCGAAAAGAATTCAATCGTTTTAATGATATTAATTAGAGAATAATAATTAAGAAAAATATTAATTAAGGATCTTCTTGTAAAAAATCGTCAATTATTTTCCGAATACAAAAGGCAATGAAAGCAAAAATTAAGTATAAAGAACGAAAGAAAGTTTAGAAACATAGATTTTGACTGAGATTCGAACGATTCAACCATTTAAATTATATAAATTTACAGAATAATAATTAATAAAGTATTAATTAAGCATTTCCTTCTAAAAGATTACGAATGTTTTATGAAAAATGACATTGAGAGTTAAAATTAAGTATAAATAATGAAAGAAAGTGTAGCAATAGAGACACCTGACTGAGATTCGAACCCGGCGCCTGTTTGAAGTGAGGAAACAGTAGTTTACAAGTACTTTAACCACTGTTCTTTAGAAATATACCTACACAGATCTTTTTAAACCTAAGAATACAAATGTTTGAGAACGACTCAACCATTTAAATAATATTAATTACAGAATAATTAAAAAATAATAATTGAAGATCTTGCAAAATTCGCTAATATTTTATGAAAAAAGATGATGTATGTGAAAATTAAGTTAAAAGATGTTTAAAATCTCAAATGTATAAGTGAAATTAAATTAGAATGAAAGACGAGAATTGTTTTTTGAAAGATAACTAAAAAGAGTGATTTAAATTTCTTATTAATTACTTAATTGAAGAAAGTTCGTTAAAAAAATACTTTTCATCATAAAGATTTTTTTAATTGTGAATACTAACTAGCATCCATTTTAAACTGTTTATATTTTTTTACTAAATAGAATAAAGATCGACTTAATTCGCCAATGGTGACGTCACAATGTTTTTAGGGAAGAAGGTGACCATCCCTTTAAGCATTTTCTTAGAATCGGGGGAGATGCTATTGTACATTCAATACAAGAAAGAGGAGGAAAAATACCAGTTTTGTCGCTACCTTTAACCGTGTTTAAATTTGATTATTGTTAGACGTTTTAAAAATAAAAATTCATTTCTTTCTATCTTTAGAAGAATCTTATTGATTATTTGATATACAATATGGGAATATAATAGCTTTTAATAATAGACATTTTCAGTAGATTTTTACAAATCGCTACAAAAAATTCATTACAACTTCAGAAAATCAAAAGTTTTTTAGGTATAATTTGTAACTTTTTCGAATAATCCTTCACATATTAGACTACACCCTTACATTTCTTTAGTGTAAACCCGTGAAATTTTACCAATAAAATCAGAAATAGGGTCGTTAAAATAAGAATTTGGCATGATTTTAAATAAATTTTAGGATATATCTACAAAAATTTTAGAGTATTTGGCGACAATTCGGATTTGGTGAGAAACACCTAGTATTAATTTCGAGTGGAGTAAAATTTTGTCACATGCTAACTTATTTTTGCGTGAGTGAAGACATCTGTTTTTTAACCTGAATTCAGTACTACATAAAAATTATTTTTTCAAGATGGATGTCAGAACAGATATTATTTTGTTAAATACATTTACTCATATATTCAATAGATCACATCTACGCAAATCAGAACTAGGGATTATAAATCAGCTTAAATTTCGAATGAATGAATTTATCAATTCAGAAATTAGCAATCAACTTTATGAAAATGTTGATATGTTATCTGATGAAAATTTTTATACCTGTTTAGATATTGTTTTAAAAGAAATGATAAAAAATGAAATTAATTGGGATAAAGTTGTAATTTACTTAGTATTTTCAAGTGAACTTATGGCAAAGCGCTTTAAGAGATCTGGAGAGTTTATCATACTTTGGATAAAATTTTTTAATATCTTCCAGAAGTATTTAGGTAGTTGGATTATTGATAATCAAGAATGTATAAAAGTCAAAGAAGTGAAAAAATCATTTTTTCAAAGAATGTGGAGTTTTATCACTCGATCATAATATGAAAATTGTAAAAATATTATCTGCTATGTTGAATTATGTTCAGTTCAATCTGTAAAAGAACAATGTTCAAGAAAAATGTATGTATGTAATGTGAAATTCAAAGTAAATAAAGAACTTTAAATGGGAATTTTGTTTAAGAAAAAATTATTTGAAGTAAAATTCATCTTTAAAAAATAAATAAATAAAAATAAAAATAAGTTGATCAATATAAAAAACTGAAAAATTCACTAAAAATATAAGAAACGCATTTTCACAATAATAAGATTGTAAATGTAAGATAAAATCACAAAATTACCAGCATAAGAGACTGTAGGTATTCGAAAAAAAATTATGAAGTCAACAATTTTGGTGTTAAACAGCACATCTTATTTTACAAAGTACTAAGTTTTTTAAAATCATTTAGTTTGAACTTTTTCAAACTTATACTTATAAACTGAAATTTTTGTGAATGTAAAATTTTTTACACAAAGTATTTTAGAAAAAATATCATCTCAGAAATTAACTAACTTATTTTTAGAATAAAAAATATAAGAAACTTATTTTTACTAATGATAAGAATGAAAATGTAAGGTAAAATCTCATTCTTACCAATTTAAGAGACCGCAAGTATTTGAAAAATCATGAAGTATGGAATTTTAATGTTTCACACGTGTTAATAACGCGTCTTATTTTACAAAGTACTAAGTTTTTTTAAAGTCATTTAGTTTGAAGTTTTTCAAACTTATACTTATAAACTGAAATTTTTGTGAATGTAAAATTTTTTACACAAAGTATTTTAGAAAAAATATCATCTCAGAAATTAACTAACTTATTTTTAGAATAAAAATATAAGAAACTTATTTTTACTAAAATATTTTTGTACAAAGTATTTTAGAAATTTAGATAACTTGTTCTTGAATAAAAATATAAGAAACTTATTTTCACAATAATAAGATTATAAATGTAAGATAAAATCACAAAATTACCAGCTTAAGAGGTTGTAGGTATTCGAAAAAATCACGAAGTCAACAATTTTGGTGTTAACAACACATCTTATTTTACAAAGTGCTAAGTTTTTTAGTCATTTAGTTTGAAGTTTTTCAGACATATGCTTATAAACTGAAATTTTTTGTAAATGAAAAATTTTTTACACAAAGTATTTCAGAAAAAAATATCATCTCAGAAATTAATTAACTTATTTTTAGAATAAAAATATATGAAACTTATTTTTTCTAATGATAAGAATGAAAATGTGAGATAAAAACTCATTCTTACCAATTTAAGAGACTGTAAGTATTTTAAAAATTATGAAGTATGCAATTTTAATGTTTCACATGTGTTAATAATGCATCTTATTTTACAAAGCACTAAGTTTTTAAAAGTCATTTGGTTTGAAGTTTTTCACACATATGCTTATAAATGAAATTTTCGTAAATGAAAAATTTTTACACAAATTATTTTAATACAAATTCTATCTCAGAAAAATTAACTTTTTCTTTTTAGGTTGAAAATGTAAGATAAAAATCTAACACTTATCGAATTTAGAAGCTGCAGATGTATGATGAAATCATGAACTTGAAACTTTAAGTATTAACAACCTACCTTCTTTGAAAATACTAAACCACAAGTTTCGACAAATCTGTAATCAACTGTTAAAAAACATAGAATATTTTTTTCCCTAAAATGTTTAACGTAGATGCTACATCCATAAAAATACAGAGTGAAAGTGTACAAATTATCTGTTTAGACATGTTGATAAACTAGAATTTTCCACAAGATTAGAGTATTATAGCAAGGTATGGGATAATATTTGGCTAAATTTCCACTAATATTGGCGATAGTTATAAAAATTTGGCATGAAATAAGAGAATTTGCCGTAAATTCTTAAGTAAAACTGATGAACGAAGAAAAAATTTGAATTAGTTACAATCTTTTCTCGCTGTAGAGTTGTCTAAGTTCTCATACTTAGTAGTTTTTAAAGTTTTACTTTTAGAGTGATTTTTTATACTTTGCTAAACTGAAGTACAAAATGAATAATACTTTAACGTCCGAGGAGACACACGTTTCCGTTCAACAAACCCCTTCATCAAGTTTTGAGGATGAGAAGTTATCTAAACTTTTTATTTGTCCAACTTGTAAGAAGTCATTTTTAAAAAAATCCTATCTTACTAGACATGTCAAGGTTCACAATGATATTAAACCTAATATTTGTTACGTGTGTGAGAAAGGATTTGTTACTTTACATCGTTTAAAAAGACATATGGAAACCCATAGAAAAATTTCCATAAGATACAAATGTGAATATTGTATTGAAAATTTCAATCGCAAGTGTGATTTATTTAAACATAAGAGATTATTTCATCAAAAAGTCTTACCTGAACATCTATGTATTATTTGTAAAGATGCTTTTAAACACAAGTATGAATTGGAAAAACACAAGAGGGTGCATTATCGTAAACCTGAGTATCTATGTGAGGAATGTTCTATAACCTTTACAACAAAACATGCTTTTTCAGACCATAAGCGAAAAAGTCATAAAAAGACTTTACATACATACTGTTGTGACGAATGTACTGATACTTTTTCAAACAAACGACATTTTTTAAAACATAAAAGAAATATGCATAAAAAATCTTTAATGCAAACTAGATGTGATGAATGCAGTGAAACTTTTCAGTGTAAGTATGAATTATTGCAACATAAGAGAAAGAATCATCTTAAAGACTTTAACATACGTAGAAATTGTAATGATCGAAGCACTAACAATGAATTATCAACAGTTAATAATGACAGTGAGAATCTGGACTTGTTAAATTTTTTGGATAATTTTCACATTGAATGTGCGAATGGTGTTTTTGACTTACATTCCAACAACTTTCAGAATGAAAATATAGACTTAGACTTAAAAAAATTTTTGAACAATTCGAATGTGGAATATACAAGTGGAAATAATATTGATGATTTATCTGCCAAAGATGAAAATAAGGACTTAAATAATTTTAACCTGATACAAACTGATTTACCTCTAGTAAACTATGACAATGAAAGTCTGGACTTGTTAAATTTTTCGTATAACTATAATCCCAAGTGCTTGAATATTTTTTCTGCTAACGACGAAAATATGAATTCGAATAATTTTAGTGCGAAGGAAAATGAGTTGGTGACAGATAACTTTAACAATGAAAATCTAGACTTGCTAAATTTTTTGAATAACTTTAATACTGAATGTATGAACGATATCCCAACAATATAGATTTGCTGTCTTGTATTATTGTGAATGAATTTCAAATAAAAAGATTTCAATGAAAATGATTTGTTTTAATTTTTATTACAAAATCATCTTTTTTATAATATTTTCTATTAGAATACAAACTGAAGTGTCATCTTTTTTTAAAATAAAAACATGTAAAAAGTTTACTTGTGTATTAACGATATACTTTTTCATTACTGTAGTAGAATTGATTGAGTATAATATTTAAACACTAAGTAAAAATTATGCACAATAGTAGTTTTATAAACTATCAAACTTACATCGAAGAAGAAAAAACTTGTAAAATTGTTTTACCACTCAACTGTAAAGTACTTGTGAAAATCTTAAATGAATTTATCTTATTAACAATTTTCCTGAAAAACTAGCTTATAAAAATTTTAGATATAATTATGAAGTTAGTATTTTCCTAAGTATCACGTTTGAATCTTACTTTGAATATACATCATCAAAGTGTTTTATTCTTTAACTAAAATCACAATCTCTATTCCAAAGAGTGTAAAAATAATGTTATAGTAACAACTTAAACTTTTATATATAGATACTTTCACGATTGTATTTTAACTTTTTTTATTTTTTAGAATACAGAAAATATTTTGTAAGAATTGTGAAAGCTTAATTTTAGAAGTTTGTGAAATTTCACAAAATTTTTTTAAACATTTTTGTCAAATGTTTTCTTTATGTCACATCACTTAAAAAAATTTAACTGTTTTTAACAGAATTGCTAACACAAAACATTAAGTTAGAAAATTTATAGATAAAACTTATAAGATACGAAAAACCATATGTGAAGTAATAACAAAAGGTGTATATACTTTCAAGTTTAGACATGGTTCAACAAGCTTGAGGAGACACTAAAACCTGTAGCTGACGTCATAACCCCTGTAGCGTAACTTTTCCCTTACTACTACGTCACAAATGTATAATTTAACAAAAAGTACTTATGTCACCCTACAATTCCTGTCTTGTATTATTTTACTTTGTGTATAAAATCAATGATCTATAAAAAAGCTTTGTCGTTTTTATACACTTTGAAGTAAAAATTTTCTCCAAAAACATCAAATTATCATATGTTAAGAAAATCTTAAATTTTGAATATTTTTCAGCTATTAAACGAAAAATTGACTAAAATTAACAATTTTTTACTTATTTATTTATTTATTTATTTTTTATTTATTTTTATTTTTTCATTTGTTTTTGCAATAATGTTTTAAAGATTTCTCTTATATTGTGTGTTTATGTCCACGAATGTAACTTAGTGAATTTAGTATTTCTTGTCAAAACTTTTTAGTGTAATTCTCTTCTTTAGTGAAACACTTAGTAAATTTTACACAATTTTTCGTTTAATAGCTGAAAAATATTCAAAATTTAAGATTTTCTTAACATATGATAATTTGATGTTTTTGGAGAAAATTTTTACTTCAAAGTGTATAAAAACGACAAAGCTTTTTTATAGATCATTGATTTTATACACAAAGTAAAATAATACAAGACAGGAATTGTAGGGTGACATAAGTACTTTTTGTTAAATTATACATTTGTGACGTAGTAGTAAGGGAAAAGTTACGCTACAGGGGTTATGACGTCAGCTACAGGTTTTAGTGTCTCCTCAAGCTTGTTGAACCATGTCTAAACTTGAAAGTATATACACCTTTTGTTATTACTTCACATATGGTTTTTCGTATCTTATAAGTTTTATCTATAAATTTTCTAACTTAATGTTTTGTGTTAGCAATTCTGTTAAAAACAGTTAAATTTTTTTAAGTGATGTGACATAAAGAAAACATTTGACAAAAATGTTTAAAAAAATTTTGTGAAATTTCACAAACTTCTAAAATTAAGCTTTCACAATTCTTACAAAATATTTTCTGTATTCTAAAAAATAAAAAAAGTTAAAATACAATCGTGAAAGTATCTATATATAAAAGTTTAAGTTGTTACTATAACATTATTTTTACACTCTTTGGAATAGAGATTGTGATTTTAGTTAAAGAATAAAACACTTTGATGATGTATATTCAAAGTAAGATTCAAACGTGATACTTAGGAAAATACTAACTTCATAATTATATCTAAAATTTTTATAAGCTAGTTTTTCAGGAAAATTGTTAATAAGATAAATTCATTTAAGATTTTCACAAGTACTTTACAGTTGAGTGGTAAAACAATTTTACAAGTTTTTTCTTCTTCGATGTAAGTTTGATAGTTTATAAAACTACTATTGTGCATAATTTTTACTTAGTGTTTAAATATTATACTCAATCAATTCTACTACAGTAATGAAAAAGTATATCGTTAATACACAAGTAAACTTTTTACATGTTTTTATTTTAAAAAAAGATGACACTTCAGTTTGTATTCTAATAGAAAATATTATAAAAAAGATGATTTTGTAATAAAAATTAAAACAAATCATTTTCATTGAAATCTTTTTATTTGAAATTCATTCACAATAATACAAGACAGCAAATCTATATTGTTGGGATATCGTTCATACATTCAGTATTAAAGTTATTCAAAAAATTTAGCAAGTCTAGATTTTCATTGTTAAAGTTATCTGTCACCAACTCATTTTCCTTCGCACTAAAATTATTCGAATTCATATTTTCGTCGTTAGCAGAAAAAATATTCAAGCACTTGGGATTAAAGTTATACGAAAAATTTAACAAGTCCAGACTTTCATTGTCATAGTTTACTAGAGGTAAATCAGTTTGTATCAGGTTAAAATTATTTAAGTCCTTATTTTCATCTTTGGCAGATAAATCATCAATATTATTTCCACTTGTATATTCCACATTCGAATTGTTCAAAAATTTTTTTAAGTCTAAGTCTATATTTTCATTCTGAAAGTTGTTGGAATGTAAGTCAAAAACACCATTCGCACATTCAATGTGAAAATTATCCAAAAAATTTAACAAGTCCAGATTCTCACTGTCATTATTAACTGTTGATAATTCATTGTTAGTGCTTCGATCATTACAATTTCTACGTATGTTAAAGTCTTTAAGATGATTCTTTCTCTTATGTTGCAATAATTCATACTTACACTGAAAAGTTTCACTGCATTCATCACATCTAGTTTGCATTAAAGATTTTTTATGCATATTTCTTTTATGTTTTAAAAAATGTCGTTTGTTTGAAAAAGTATCAGTACATTCGTCACAACAGTATGTATGTAAAGTCTTTTTATGACTTTTTCGCTTATGGTCTGAAAAAGCATGTTTTGTTGTAAAGGTTATAGAACATTCCTCACATAGATACTCAGGTTTACGATAATGCACCCTCTTGTGTTTTTCCAATTCATACTTGTGTTTAAAAGCATCTTTACAAATAATACATAGATGTTCAGGTAAGACTTTTTGATGAAATAATCTCTTATGTTTAAATAAATCACACTTGCGATTGAAATTTTCAATACAATATTCACATTTGTATCTTATGGAAATTTTTCTATGGGTTTCCATATGTCTTTTTAAACGATGTAAAGTAACAAATCCTTTCTCACACACGTAACAAATATTAGGTTTAATATCATTGTGAACCTTGACATGTCTAGTAAGATAGGATTTTTTTAAAAATGACTTCTTACAAGTTGGACAAATAAAAAGTTTAGATAACTTCTCATCCTCAAAACTTGATGAAGGGGTTTGTTGAACGGAAACGTGTGTCTCCTCGGACGTTAAAGTATTATTCATTTTGTACTTCAGTTTAGCAAAGTATAAAAAATCACTCTAAAAGTAAAACTTTAAAAACTACTAAGTATGAGAACTTAGACAACTCTACAGCGAGAAAAGATTGTAACTAATTCAAATTTTTTCTTCGTTCATCAGTTTTACTTAAGAATTTACGGCAAATTCTCTTATTTCATGCCAAATTTTTATAACTATCGCCAATATTAGTGGAAATTTAGCCAAATATTATCCCATACCTTGCTATAATACTCTAATCTTGTGGAAAATTCTAGTTTATCAACATGTCTAAACAGATAATTTGTACACTTTCACTCTGTATTTTTATGGATGTAGCATCTACGTTAAACATTTTAGGGAAAAAAATATTCTATGTTTTTTAACAGTTGATTACAGATTTGTCGAAACTTGTGGTTTAGTATTTTCAAAGAAGGTAGGTTGTTAATACTTAAAGTTTCAAGTTCATGATTTCATCATACATCTGCAGCTTCTAAATTCGATAAGTGTTAGATTTTTATCTTACATTTTCAACCTAAAAAGAAAAAGTTAATTTTTCTGAGATAGAATTTGTATTAAAATAATTTGTGTAAAAATTTTTCATTTACGAAAATTTCATTTATAAGCATATGTGTGAAAAACTTCAAACCAAATGACTTTTAAAAACTTAGTGCTTTGTAAAATAAGATGCATTATTAACACATGTGAAACATTAAAATTGCATACTTCATAATTTTTAAAATACTTACAGTCTCTTAAATTGGTAAGAATGAGTTTTTATCTCACATTTTCATTCTTATCATTAGAAAAAATAAGTTTCATATATTTTTATTCTAAAAATAAGTTAATTAATTTCTGAGATGATATTTTTTTCTGAAATACTTTGTGTAAAAAATTTTTCATTTACAAAAAATTTCAGTTTATAAGCATATGTCTGAAAAACTTCAAACTAAATGACTAAAAAACTTAGCACTTTGTAAAATAAGATGTGTTGTTAACACCAAAATTGTTGACTTCGTGATTTTTTCGAATACCTACAATCTCTTAAGCTGGTAATTTTGTGATTTTATCTTACATTTATAATCTTATTATTGTGAAAATAAGTTTCTTATATTTTTATTCAAGAACAAGTTATCTAAATTTCTAAAATACTTTGTACAAAAATATTTTAGTAAAAATAAGTTTCTTATATTTTTATTCTAAAAATAAGTTAGTTAATTTCTGAGATGATATTTTTTCTAAAATACTTTGTGTAAAAAATTTTACATTCACAAAAATTTCAGTTTATAAGTATAAGTTTGAAAAACTTCAAACTAAATGACTTTAAAAAAACTTAGTACTTTGTAAAATAAGACGCGTTATTAACACGTGTGAAACATTAAAATTCCATACTTCATGATTTTTCAAATACTTGCGGTCTCTTAAATTGGTAAGAATGAGATTTTACCTTACATTTTCATTCTTATCATTAGTAAAAATAAGTTTCTTATATTTTTTATTCTAAAAATAAGTTAGTTAATTTCTGAGATGATATTTTTTCTAAAATACTTTGTGTAAAAAATTTTACATTCACAAAAATTTCAGTTTATAAGTATAAGTTTGAAAAAGTTCAAACTAAATGATTTTAAAAAACTTAGTACTTTGTAAAATAAGATGTGCTGTTTAACACCAAAATTGTTGACTTCATAATTTTTTTTCGAATACCTACAGTCTCTTATGCTGGTAATTTTGTGATTTTATCTTACATTTACAATCTTATTATTGTGAAAATGCGTTTCTTATATTTTTAGTGAATTTTTCAGTTTTTTATATTGATCAACTTATTTTTATTTTTATTTATTTATTTTTTAAAGATGAATTTTACTTCAAATAATTTTTTCTTAAACAAAATTCCCATTTAAAGTTCTTTATTTACTTTGAATTTCACATTACATACATACATTTTTCTTGAACATTGTTCTTTTACAGATTGAACTGAACATAATTCAACATAGCAGATAATATTTTTACAATTTTCATATTATGATCGAGTGATAAAACTCCACATTCTTTGAAAAAATGATTTTTTCACTTCTTTGACTTTTATACATTCTTGATTATCAATAATCCAACTACCTAAATACTTCTGGAAGATATTAAAAAATTTTATCCAAAGTATGATAAACTCTCCAGATCTCTTAAAGCGCTTTGCCATAAGTTCACTTGAAAATACTAAGTAAATTACAACTTTATCCCAATTAATTTCATTTTTTATCATTTCTTTTAAAACAATATCTAAACAGGTATAAAAATTTTCATCAGATAACATATCAACATTTTCATAAAGTTGATTGCTAATTTCTGAATTGATAAATTCATTCATTCGAAATTTAAGCTGATTTATAATCCCTAGTTCTGATTTGCGTAGATGTGATCTATTGAATATATGAGTAAATGTATTTAACAAAATAATATCTGTTCTGACATCCATCTTGAAAAAATAATTTTTATGTAGTACTGAATTCAGGTTAAAAAACAGATGTCTTCACTCACGCAAAAATAAGTTAGCATGTGACAAAATTTTACTCCACTCGAAATTAATACTAGGTGTTTCTCACCAAATCCGAATTGTCGCCAAATACTCTAAAATTTTTGTAGATATATCCTAAAATTTATTTAAAATCATGCCAAATTCTTATTTTAACGACCCTATTTCTGATTTTATTGGTAAAATTTCACGGGTTTACACTAAAGAAATGTAAGGGTGTAGTCTAATATGTGAAGGATTATTCGAAAAAGTTACAAATTATACCTAAAAAACTTTTGATTTTCTGAAGTTGTAATGAATTTTTTGTAGCGATTTGTAAAAATCTACTGAAAATGTCTATTATTAAAAGCTATTATATTCCCATATTGTATATCAAATAATCAATAAGATTCTTCTAAAGATAGAAAGAAATGAATTTTTATTTTTAAAACGTCTAACAATAATCAAATTTAAACACGGTTAAAGGTAGCGACAAAACTGGTATTTTTCCTCCTCTTTCTTGTATTGAATGTACAATAGCATCTCCCCCGATTCTAAGAAAATGCTTAAAGGGATGGTCACCTTCTTCCCTAAAAATATTGTGACGTCACCATTGGCGAATTAAGTCGATCTTTATTCTATTTAGTAAAAAAATATAAACAGTTTAAAATGGATGCTAGTTAGTATTCACAATTAAAAAAATCTTTATGATGAAAAGTATTTTTTTAACGAACTTTCTTCAATTAAGTAATTAATAAGAAATTTAAATCACTCTTTTTAGTTATCTTTCAAAAAACAATTCTCGTCTTTCATTCTAATTTAATTTCACTTATACATTTGAGATTTTAAACATCTTTTAACTTAATTTTCACATACATCATCTTTTTTCATAAAATATTAGCGAATTTTGCAAGATCTTCAATTATTATTTTTTAATTATTCTGTAATTAATATTATTTAAATGGTTGAGTCGTTCTCAAACATTTGTATTCTTAGGTTTAAAAAGATCTGTGTAGGTATATTTCTAAAGAACAGTGGTTAAAGTACTTGTAAACTACTGTTTCCTCACTTCAAACAGGCGCCGGGTTCGAATCTCAGTCAGGTGTCTCTATTGCTACACTTTCTTTCATTATTTATACTTAATTTTAACTCTCAATGTCATTTTTCATAAAACATTCGTAATCTTTTAGAAGGAAATGCTTAATTAATACTTTATTAATTATTATTCTGTAAATTTATATAATTTAAATGGTTGAATCGTTCGAATCTCAGTCAAAATCTATGTTTCTAAACTTTCTTTCGTTCTTTATACTTAATTTTTGCTTTCATTGCCTTTTTTATTCGGAAAATAATTGACGATTTTTTACAAGAAGATCCTTAATTAATATTTTTCTTAATTATTATTCTCTAATTAATATCATTAAAACGATTGAATTCTTTTCGGACACTAGCATTCATAGTTTAAAAAGAACAGTGCAGACATATACTATAATTATCACTCACACACACGCGAAAACTACTGAAATATTTTTACTGCAAGGTACCGGGTTCGAATCTCAGTCAAAATCTATGTTTCTAAACTTTCTTTCGTTCTTTATACTTAATTTTTGCTTTCATTGCCTTTTTTTTCGGAAAATAATTGACGATTTTTTACAAGAAGATCCTTAATTAATATTTTTCTTAATTATTATTCTCTAATTAATATCATTAAAACGATTGAATTCTTTTCGGACACTAGCATTCATAGTTTTAAAAGAACAGTGCAGACATATACTATAAAAATCACTCACACACACGTGAAAACTACTGAAATATTTTTACTGCAAGGTGTCGGGTTCGAACCCCAGTCAAACCTCTCTATTTCTTACATACTCTATGCACATCCACATTCTTAAATTCAATCGATTCCTTTTTTTCTCAATTTTTTTAAATTAATTTCTTAATTAATTTCTTAATTAACCTCTTAATTAACCTCCTAATTAATTTCCTAATGACTCACAAACAATAGCATGCTTTTTACCTTATACCGCAAACATCACTTTAAAACCATCGTCACCTTTTACAATAAATCACTCATTAAATTTTTTAATTAATTTTCTTCATTAATACCCTCGTCATCTTTCACGATCAAGTTAGAGGATGTCTCAAGGTCAACGTCAAGTCATCTAGACCCCTCAGGGGTGGTGTGACACCCGCACGGCTTGCCGGTGCCGCAGTGCCACCCCCTCCTGACCCAGAACTCTCCTTTTTTACCTACTCGCGTTATACGAAATCGCGTTTTGTGGGAGCGCGTTGTACGAAATTCTACTGTATTTAATTTTCTAAATACCTGCAGGAAGCAGTGATGCCAGATGGTCGAAAATTATTTCCCCAAACAGGTCTTCAAATTTCCCCAAATCAGGCGTGTTGCTTTGGAAAAATCCCCAACTTGATTTCTACTAAAAAGGGAAAAAAATTAATATATATATATATATATATATATATCAAGCAGATTTTTCTATGATTTAAGCTCAGATTTTTCCCCAAATGAAGGCAATTTTTGAAAAAAATCCCCAAATAACAATAAAGCTATTGAAAGTCAATAGTCGTAGGGATAAGTCATTACGTTGCCAACATTGACAGAAAGTTGAAGAACTCCCCAGATTTGTACCCAAATATTTTAGAATTCCCCAAAAAAGTCCCCACAAACATTTGGTCCCCAAAAGCCTCAAAAATCCCTAAAATGGGGACAAAATCCCCAATATGGCATCACTGGCAGTAAGCTCAAACCCCCATGCCCACCCCACCCTCCGTCTTGACTACGCCTTTACCAGAGACTATTTTCGTCACCACTGTATGATTTGTACTTTGGCATTAAAAGTAATATTATTCCTTTTTCGGTTGATCGTATTGAATCGATTTTCACTATAATATAATCGATATCGTTTTTTTGAATCACCAGAAATAAAACTGATTCGCATCGACTAAATACTTTTTTAAGCATATAATTCGATTAAGGATACTTACACAGTATGCTTCATGCCATGTGTAAGGCTACATACAATTAAAGAAGCCATTCCCAATCCAAGCAGAACCTGCGACGTTATCACCACCCAAAGTACCCTGAAAACAACAAAAATATATGGTTACAACATAACACAGATAATATTATCTAATTACATTTTATGAAATTATCGATTAGGTTTAATTTTCTGTGCTAAGATCTTACGTTTTAAAGTTCAAAAATGTAGCAGGTCCAACGATTAAAAAGCTCGCTATGAAAAGCAGTGTTCCTAAAAATGTCAGATACTGGGCATTTGGCTGAAAAACAAAAAGAAGGATAAATGTAGGATGGTTTAGAAATTCTATTTAGAGTGTTAAAAATAATATCTATTTTAAAAACTGTTGTGGGGATGGGATTAGGACGGATTATCTACATTTAGGACCTAAGCTTAGGTGGTATGCCCTTTCCAGGGGTTTTTCTAAAGGATCCTAGTCTATATTTAGCAAGTTTCGCAGAAATCCTTAGAAAATTTCGAATGGCTAGGCTGACGAGCGCGACCTGAGATCGAATCCGACATATCCTGTATACCAGCTTAAAGTGCAGAACTTTTCGACTACTCATGGAGGCCTTTTTAATAATAAAAGACCACGTTACCTGAAACTAACACTGAAAATGATGTCATAGCTAAAACAATGCAGTGGAATAAAGAAAGTAAATTGTTATCCAAGGTTTCCATGTGTTTATTTCACCTGAATAAAATAATGAAAAAGGATAATTTAACGGAACAACTTACATCCCCATCGCAACAATGTATTTAAAATAATCTGGTGTGTCACTCACACGACTTTCTCTTACCCTGAAATTTAATACTATAAGTACGGATTGGAGATTAAGGGTTAAGACAACGAGTACTGTTATGTAAACCAATGTTAAAACAATTCAACTTAGGCTTCGGAACAGCTTTATTTCACAAATAATTCTATGTGAGGGGGGCGTTCCAGGAGTCTTTCTAAAGGATCTTAGTCCATATTCACGCAAGTTTCTGAGAAATCCATGGAAAATTTCGAATGGCTAGGCTGACGAGCGCGACCTGGGATCGAATCCGACATATCCTGTATACGAGCTTAAAGAGCAGAACTTTTCGGCCACTCATGGGCAGGGCCCGACTTAGACTACCTGCAGCCCGGGGCAAGCCTATTGTGGGGGGCTCCCTTGCAGTGGCATAAGAGCTCTTTAGGTTGCAAAATTTCTGCATACGCCTGTAGGGGGGCCCCTTACAGAAGGGGGGCCTAGGGCATTTGCCCCGTGTGCCCTGCCGTTAGTCAGGGCCTGCTCATGGGGGCTTTTTTAATAATAAAAGACCAAATTACCTGAAAATAATACTGAAAATGGTGTCATAGCTAAAACAATGCAGTGGAATAAAGAAAGAAAATTTTTATCCATGATTTCCATGTGTATATTTCACCTGAATAAAATAATGAAAAGGATAATTTAACGGAACAACTTACATCCCAATCGCAACAAACTATTGAAAAAAAGAAAAGGTCAAGATTCGTTCATACATTCTCAGTAATTGAAACGAAACAATTTCTATTTTTAGAATAAACTTTTTTCGTTACTATGCGGAGTTTCAACATGACAAGGAAAAATAATAGTAATAAAATAAGTATGTATAATTCAACTACATCACGAGAAATTAATAATATAAATAAATAAATAAATGTGTGGTTATAAAATTGTAATTAAAGGATTACGATGTTTTGTTTTCATTCTTTGGAGACGTTTGGGCTTCAAATCATATGCATATTATGATGTAAAAGATGAAGCCATTGTTTTAAATATCATGTAAAACCAAGTTTAATACTTTGAACTGGCAAGGAAAAATAAATTTGGAAATACATATGTAAAAATCGAGTGCTAGGCGAACACTGACCGACTAGTATAAATTATGAATAAACTATTATGATTAAAATATGCAATCGCAAACTGGAGAAGTTTTTAAAACAGGACGAATCGAATACGTACATTTTATTAGGTAATGGAAAGCAATTATTTTGTACTAGCAGGCTACGCCCGCTTCGCTGGTCACTATTTTTAAATGAATCACAATAATTAATGAATTCTCAAAATTGCATAAATTTTTATCATGTGATAAAAAAAGAGAAAAAACTTTCTGATCGGGAAAAATGTCGCACCGGGTCCCCACTGCCTTCGGCAGCGTAGACCCGTGCGTTGCGCGCACGTATTCCTTCACCATCCTGTTGACTTCTAAAAATTCCATGTTATTATTCATAAATTTCATTCTTAAGAAAAGGAATTAAAAAATATATCATTTAGCATCGGGTAAAAACTCACACCGGGACCCCACTGCCTTCGGCAGCGCAGACCCATATGCGCTGCGCGCGCAAGTGTGAGGATATATGTGCGCTGTACACGCATATTCCTTCTCAACTCAAACTTTTATTATTAAGAAAAAAAAATAAAAAAAAAATCTTTTAGCATCGGGTAAAAACTCGCATCGGGTCCCAAACCCATGCGCGCTGCGCGCCACCTCTTAAGATATACGGGCGGTGCGCGCACATATTCCTTCTGAAATCAAACTTTTATTCTTAAGAAAAGAAAATTTAAAAAAAAAATCATTTCTCATCAGGTAAAATGTCGGACAGGGTCCCCACTGCCTTCGTCAACGCAGTCTCGTGCGCGCTGCGTGCGCCTATTCCTTCCCCACCATTCCAGGCCCCTCCTAATTAACTTACATATACCAATTTTGAACGGTCTAACTCAATTAGCTGAGATGCAAAAGAAAACCTGATCAGGACACCTTAAAATTGTAAATCAGGTGAAATCTCGAATTCCACTTTCGATAATATAAAAGAACTTTGAAATATCTTTCGAATGATGTATTAGAAATAATTTAATCATAATTAGAATTTCAAATATTGAAATTTAAAAATATTACAGCGCCATCTGGCGGTACAAATTTCGATTCCAAATCAAAAAAGCTTTTTGTATGATAGGAGCGAAAAAGTTTTATAACACTTCTGTTGATTTATTAAATATGTTTACTGTTTTTATTTTATTTTATTTCACTTTATTTTTCTGCACAAGAAGGTAGAAATTTTCTGCACTTGCATTTTTCGGTGGATTTACACGTTTTGAGATTTCCTGAATACGATTTGACCATATCTAGAAAATGCTTGTGTGTTACAAAAGTTTTGTGGGCGCTGTAAATCCCGAAATAATGGACGGAATTTCACAAAACTTTGCATTTTTTTTTTTTTTTTTGACTTTGATATAAATTTGTTTTGATTAGACTTTTGAACGTATTGCCCAGCAGATGACATTGCTATGCTGCAGTTTTCTCTATTTATGGGAAGTTCATATATGTCCTTCTTCAGTACATACGTGCACTAAACTCATTTTAAAAATAAAATAAAATGAAATGCCGATTTAGTTTTGGTATATATCGACTGACAGGTGACATTGTTTTTGTGATATATATAGCTTAGCATTTATTGCATAAAATTGCACCAAACTAATGTGTAAAATCTTTCATGTAAGCTCAGTTGAAGAAATTTAAGGAAGAATCTCTTGCTTAACAGTAGGTTATGAAAAATGTAAATTTCTTACAAATTTTACAAGATAGTTTAAGAAATTAAATGTTAAAACTAAATGTTGTAGGGCATCTTGACAAAAATGAAAGTGAAATGATGACAAAGCAAAATCGCTGTCTGAAAGAAATAGTTCTGTCGTACTAAAAAAAAAAAAAAAAGAAAAAAAAAAAAAAAACTGTCTAATCTTTTTAAATTATTAATTATTTAATTTACAATTTTTTTAATAACTGAAATAATAACTGAGTAAAAAAAATTAATGCTGTAAGTTAAGTGCTACATGCATTCAGTTGTGGTACCTGCATTCACAGACGTTATTCCTGCGCATACCTGTGGTAACTTATTTCATTAAAAATCCCCAGCTACTTATTAAATTGAATTTTTCACCCTCATCCTTTGGTGAAGAGTTAGGGAAATCCTGGACAAAGTTTGGAGAAGGGATTTTTGCAAAGTTTTAGTTGCTAAGCTAATCTATGTCTTATAAGGATCCTAACTTCTTACGATTTCACAGATTTAGCTTTTGGGTTGCTTTATAGTTAGGGTAAGGGGCTACGACATTGCGTAGTAAAAAATAATTAAAATATTGAAGAATCCGTTAGTGATTCGCATTGGCTTAATATTTTCCCCGTTAATTTGCTTAGTATAGCATTATTTGATTTGTGTATGTTTTTCTTTTAACACTTTCAAGTTGAATAAAAAGTTTGTCTCCAGTTTGCCTGTCTGTCCGCGCTCTTACTCTTGTAAATTTTCAAGGAATTCCTTGAAAATGACTGTTTTATTCAAATTCACTATCGGATGTTCCCTATTGTAAATGGAGTATATACCATCCATAGTTTGTGTACAGGGACATACGAAAGTATTTCAAAATGTGACATAGTCAAGGTTTTCTTTTTTTGTACTCGACTGCCAGTGTGAGGTCCAAGGTGACTCTCTGTCTGCGAAATCATGAAAACGGACATTCCGTGCATCCTTTCACACTCTCAGATGCAAAGTCGCCGCAGTTTCACCCTCGACTTTGATAATGCCGTCTTGTGCTCCCAGGCGAAGGTCGTACTTAGACATTTTGACGCCTAGCAAACACCAATGAACTATTAAACTAGGCGTGAACTTATGTATCTCACGTGACCAAAAACTTTCTAATTTGTTATCATCTTGTGGGTAAATAGTTTTTCCCCCCTTTACATCTCACCAAACTTTTGGAGGACTGAAAAATCAGAAAAAAATTCTAGGGACTTGGATTATGCACAGTGTAGAGAGAAGTCGTTCTCCTGAACTTCTCTGTAATTTTTACACATGCTAGGAATCACATATATATGTGATGCATGTTTTTATGATTGTCCTGTATGAACAGGAGGTTAAATGGAATGGTTATGTACTATTTCGTCTTATTATTAAAATTTTTTTATGTTATTTCACTATAGTATTTATTTTTTAGTTTCATTAAAATAATAAGTTCGAATTTTAACAAAAGTTGCAATTCAAGTGATGCCTTCTGAACCTGTTACTGAATATATCACAAAAGCATAGCGTATTATGAGAGATATTTCTATAAACCAGATTTCAATATCTTTTATTTGCAGAAATCACAATGAAATTGGCATATTATTCATAGACACAAAAAAATTATTTTTTATGTAATAGGATATGTTTAGCGTTAAGATTCACAGGACCACGCTAAAATAATCCGATACATTAAAGGTTAGAACTGGAAATTGCTGGAATCGCATTTCCGTTTGTGTTAAGCGTTTTCAACACTTTCCAACAATGTTTAAGAGTGATTATGAATTTAATTAGTCTGACTGTTTTTCTGCCCATTGTGTGATCACATTAGTGAAGTAACATCGAAGGTTGAATGATGCAACGCGTATGTAACAGTTGGAAGTGTTCATCATACGAATCGCATAATATCTCGTTCTATTGGTTGAGTGTGAATGTGTTTTATGCACCAAAGATTGGGCGGGGGAGGGGGGAGAAATAGAGAGAGAAAATACTATAAAACTTCTAATAAAATCAAAAAAATCTTACCACTTTTTCTGAGAAATATCCCCAAACAGGTGAAGAGACAGCATCTACCAGACCAGATGCAAAGAATACTAATCCTGTAGTGACTGGAGATGGATTAAACTGAAAAAAAAAATATATATGTATATATATATATATATATATTACTAGTACAGTGCTAGAATATACTGTGTGGTAAGCGCTTATAAACGAATGCTTAAAATACTGGTAAAGAAATTAAGCCGCCCCGTTGGCACTGCGATAGAAATTTTTACTCAAATCATAAACCAGTTGATTGGCTTTTCCCAGTTTCGTCTGTTCAGTCCCATCATTTAAGCACATAAATACGAATAAACACATTAGTTTCGGTTTTTCAAGCAATACATTCGATCGCAGTGACCTCTGGTGAGAGGCTTAATCTTTAGGGCACTGATTTGCTGGTCGCTTTCCACCACGGATTAAGACTATCTATAGGATGAAAAACAAGATAGGGCAGCCAGCGCGAAAACCGGAGCTTTCTATTCCACATTAATTCAGCCGAGTGGAGGAAAACGATCCGATCGCTGCCTGGTGTAGTATCTTTGAAACTTATCGGAAGAAAGTGAAAGCCCGCCCCTTCGGCTTCTGTCATCATCCGATTTCCGAGAACGACCAATGAACCGCTACAAATTTAAACAAACGCGCTGATTGGTAGATTGTCAAGATCTGTTCGCCCTCTATCTGTAAGATGAAAATTACTACTTTTCCGCAGCATTCGTATTACATCCTAAACTCTTAATCCGTGTTTTCCATACTATGTATTCTAGACGCTATTCTACTAGCATGTCTACCCGACTCTGTTCAGGTTGAAGTAGTATTTCTAAAATTTTTGAATAATTATAATAAAGTAAAAAAAAAAAAAGTATAAGATGGAATTAAAATTAGATTAAAATAAAATAAAACCTTCCAGCTTTATGATATTGCGACTGAACGTTTCGAATAAATGGATATTGTAAATAGAAGTACACACTGTAAATACAAGCGTCCTAAACATCAAAGAGAATGCCAATAAGAATATCGATTCAAAAAAGAGGTACAACTATAGTATTTCCCCACAGCTGAATTTGGCGATTTTTCTTTGGCGCCGATTTGAACGATAACGATGTTGTTCTGAACTGTTTGCGATATAATATGGCAGCCTGCATGCTATTTATTTTGGATTTATGATTTTATGATTTATAATTTAGCTTATGATTTTATCATTTATGCTATATGCTATATGATTTTTAGATTTATGATTTAGCCATAATCGCCATAAGTAAATCGCCAAATTCAGCTGTGGGGAAATACTATAGTTGTTCCAAAAAAGAAATATGTAGCAAAATAACAGATTAATAAAATGAGTTGGATGGAAATTAAAACAAATTCAATCATAATGACTATAAAATGTAATTATTGGTTTAATGAAAAATTACCTTTCTAATTAATTCTGAATTTGTGACTTTACTTACTTGACGAAGATGGGGCTCCAGTGAGACTTCGTTGAATGAGAGAAGAGCAAAACAGCTGCTTATGGCTATAATGTCGATCATGAAATCGATATTATTTAACAGTTGTAAGGCACTGATGGTTTGACGAGGAACATCACTCTCTGGAAGGAAAAATAATAAAAATAAATATTTTTACTGCATGCAAGAGGACAAAACAGGCTAACAAGAAATACCTCAGAAAACTATATATTTGTTATCACAAGAAAATATACACACCTCTTTTCGTATTATCTCGTTTATCGGTCGTAAAATTGCACCAATATTTATATATTTTCGGGATATAAATATCCACACATAGGTATCCAACCAAATTTGGCATAGATGTTTATTGGAAATAGAAAATAAGGAATAGTTTTGCGTATAGGATAGGAAAAATCTTTAAAATCAGTAATTTGATGATTAAAATTTTAACATTATGCATAATATTAGCATTAGAATTTAATTTCAAGCTGTTACCAATAAAAGTAAAATCTTAGCAAATTTTCATTTTCTATTTTCTTTTTTTTTTTTTTCTTTTTTTTTTTTTTTTTTAAACATTAGTAGAAACATTTATTTATACGTAAATAAATAAATACAAAATATTGAAAAATTAAACCTAAAAATGCGCATTTCCGCATTTCTAATACACTACCGTTGGTAACTCCAGATATGCTTCAGAGTGTATGGCATGAAATGGACTGCCGCTAAGATGTCCTTATTACCAAGTGGAGTCACACAGAATATTTATTAATTATATAAACAATTTTTGAACTTCCTTCTACATTCCTTGTAATTCTTATCGATAAATTATTTTCAATTAAATAGCTATAGCCGTTTCTAATCGCTATATTAATTTGGAATCAATTTGTATTTTTAATTTTGCTTTAATTTTTTTTTTTTTTTTTTTTTTTTTTTAATTTGCTAATTTTTATTCTTTTTTTTTTTTTTTTCCGAACGAAATGTAGAATTTCAGTTACACATTCAGAAGAAAGAAAGAAATGCGAATGTGAAGCAGTACTGTATTATAATGTGATTACAATCATAAAATTTTAATATAAATTTATAAAAAAGAGTAAAAATTATTTACCATTCTCTGAATATAGGATTGCATGGAAAGAAAGTGAAGTGAAAGTAAATAATTATTAAAATCAAAAATGTGATACATGCAAAGTAATTTTTGCTTATTTATTTTTAATTTCCTTAACGAAACATGATTATTTTACTAATATTAAAAATTCATACTCACCATCTTCTCGAAAGAGGATAATATTGATTCCTGTCCCAATGATGAGAACCACACCAATCACAACAAAAGGTAGAAAAAATCCTCCGAGCTGTAGAATACCAAAAAACTCTTTACACTATCACAATTATTTATTGAATTAAAATTAGAAAAAAAAAAAAAAAAAACTGTCTTTGATAAATTTTATTTTATTATTTTTTATTTATTGATTTCAAAAGAGAAATCTACATTCATTTAGTGTAAAAGGTGACTTTTCTCTCCTTTATTCATCTAAAATAAATGATTTTGACCAATAGTGGACAGCCCTGTCATTAATGGCTCATGTGAATTTTAAGGTCAGATCTAGTAGTAGACACTTTTCTATAATCTCGCAATTTTAGAGTTGAATTCAGTGTTTTTAAACGTCACTCTAGAGCTACGCATTTAGCAATTGGCGCCGATCTGGGACTCACTCTTAGGAGGGTAAGGAGACATGCTATCACAATTTTGATCTTCTGCGGAGAAGGTGGATCCCAGGCTTTCCCAAATTTAGAAAAATGAACAAAATGGAAATTCGCTTGGATCATGAGATAATCTTGGGACATTTTATTTATTTATTTATTTATTATTTATTTATTTTATTTTATTTTTGGGAGGAGGGGGGTTCACTATTGGACTAGTTGGTTAAGTTCGGTTCCCATTGAAACATCGACATTGAAATAGCATAACTACGGTCAGTATTTAAAGAATTGAGCATGAGTGAATTTTATGTCACACTAGTGCTATACTGTGGGCAGTTAACGACGGTCTGAAACTAACCACTAAACAGGGGCGAGGCGTGGTTCAGAAAACTATGGAAGCGCCGTAGCGAAGCGCTTCCAAATGCAGAGGAAGAATCAATTCAGTTTTTCGAAGAGGCGACGTTACTTGATTACTTTTTTAAAATCTTAAATAGGGGAAGCGCTGCTTTCGTCGCTTCCATGGATGCTTCGCCACTGCCCCTAAGGATAGTCCGGAGACATCTGATAACCCTCAAAAGTTTAACTTTGATGAGAACATGGAGTATTTTGCGGCCAATAACCAATAGTAGCACTAGTGCGACTTAAAATTCACTCAAATTTCAGCCCTAAATGTTGGCCCCAATGGAGATCCATGCATGTGAGGACAAATTGTTAAAACAGGTCTGTCCCCAAGACATATAAACATTCACCTTAATTTTATAGCAAAAATTCAAAGGGGTCCACTACTGGAACAAAAAAAGGTCCACTACTGGGTTTTTAGTGTGTCCACTACTGGCTCCTTTTAAGCTCTCCGGATTTTTGATTTTTTACGTATATAAATGCTACAATTAGAAATTTTTATAATACAGTCGTGTTAAGAAAGAGTTAGTCAAGGTGGGAAATATTAATTATTTTTTAAAACTTAAAATTTAGGAAATTACACAAAAAATAGCCGGAAAATGCCCTTAAAGTGCCCACTACTGGAACTGGTGCGTTTACCTTATATATATATATATTAATTCGGTTTCACAATTAGAAAATTCCCAACCGTAAAATTAGAACTTTTTTTCTTTTTTTTTTTGATTTATTTATTTATTTTAATTTTTAATATTTTATTTTTGAGTTTAAAAACTTTGAGTTTATTTTGAGTTAAATTTTTCTTCGAATTTTTTTAGTTTGAAAATAGAATATTAAACTGTGAAAAATGAATTTTTTGAAAACGAGTTCCGTTTCAACAGTTGTGAATTTACTGTACAGTCGGCAGCAAAATTATTGAAGCACACATTCACATTTTTCATATACATATATATATATATGTTCGTGTTATGATTTCATTATTTCCTGAAGGTTCATGTTATGTTTTACTTTTTTCTGGAAAATAATTCAAAAAATCAGGTCATAGTCTGTGTTTATTTCATTTATTTCATGTCAGGGTAATTTTTTCTTGTGGGTTCGTGCTATCATTTAATATTTTGCTAAAATGCTTATCAAATACAGAAAACCTAAATTTCTTTGCTCAGTGCTATGAGGAAAGCACTTGAAAACGTCTTATAGCATTTTCAGCTTTTCAGTTAAAATTCAATCTTATTTTGTCTTGGTCTAAAATTCTTTTGCTCTTCTCAAAATAAATAGGTTCTTTTCATTAAAAATAGTTCTATTTTTCCCCCTTAAAATACTATCCTAAAGTAATAATTATTTTCTTCAGCATAAAAATACGCGGTCCTATTTTATATTTCAACAGGTATTGTAGTCTAATAAATTAAAGTAAGTAATATTGTTAATCTTTAAAATTAAATCAATCTAAGATAACTAGTTGCTAACTAGTTACTTTGTTTGGCCTGTGTACAGTGTTGACAGATTGCGCGACTTTTTTATTCAAGAGCCACCAAAAATTTTTAGAAATTGTAATTGACATACATAAGAGGCAAATCAGATCGAGGAATCATCGATTATGTATATGAAATATTACTTTTTAAAATTATTGGTGACTATTGAATAAAAAACTCGTGAAGTTTGGCAACACTGCCTGTGTATGTTTCTGTGGTGATTTATTTGACTGACTATTTCTTCGTTCTCATTCTTTTCATTTATTATCAAATGGATTATATACATATATATATATTTAATTTGATCGTTAATTTTTATCATCACTTTATTTTTTTTTTTATAAACTACATAAAACTAACTTCATGACTCGACAAATATTTATATGATAAAACAGTATTAGGTGGTCATCTTTTAAATAGGAATTATTGCTAGTTCTTCAGTAGTTTTGCTGCCGACTACGACTGTAGAAGGGATGAAAGTGAAAGTGTGTTCGGGGAAGGAAGGGGCGCATAAAATTAAGCATAGATTTTGCAGGGAAAAAATAGTGAATAATGAATGTTGAATGTATCACTAAAGAAACTGTTTATATCTTGTTTATATTTTGTAAAATACCTATATTTATGTTTAGCTCAATGTAATAAAATTAGTGATTTTTTATTGCACACCTCTGCTGTTTCAGTTAAAAAAAAAAAAAAAAAAAAGAAAAGAAAGAAAGAAATGGAAACAGAAACGGGCATGGTGGGCAGAAATAAAGTCATTTTACTGTTCGGAATTCTCAAAAACATAAAGTTTACCAAAAATATTTCATGCAGTCTAAAAAAAAAGTTTTTTTTTTTTTTTTTTTTTTTTTTTTTTTTTTAATTCATGCATTAAACATTATACAGGGTGATTTAAAAGTCAACGTACAAATTTTTAGGGGTGGTAGGGCACATCATAACGATTGAAAATCGCATATTAGCCACTGACCGCAAGCGTCATTTTAACCTTTTAACATACCCTCCAACTTCCTAATTAATATTCCGTAGTATTGTTAGTCCCGCCCTTTTTCTTCCACCAATACATTTTTAGAGTAATATTCTCCAAATGCAATTGCGATTAAATAAGATGAAAAATACTCTAAAAATATACTGGTGTGAAAAAGAAGGCGGGATATTATTTAGTATGTTGGAGCATAGCCTCCTAAACTAGATGGCTGTCGCGTGGCTCGGAAACCTGGCAACAGTTCAAGCGGTAGAGAGCACCACCTGGTACAGATTGCGCGACTTTTTTATTCAGCTGTCACCAATAATTTTAAGAAGTGATATATGATATATATAATCGACGTTTCTTCGATTCTGTTCGCCTTGTATATATATCAAATCCCACTTTTAAAAATTTTTGGTGGCTGTTGAATAAAAATGTCGCGAGGGTCCCTAATTTAACTGTTCCCATCTTTCCGAGCCACGCGACAGACATTTAATTTAGGAGGCTATGATTAGAGGGTATGTTTTTAAGAACGGATGTTTTTGTGTAGATATGGGCGTGGCTCTCGAATGTCGTATTTAAAAAAAAAAAAAAAGTTTTTACATGCTAATATTTACATAAATAAATAAATTCGATTTTTATCGATATATTTTATCACACTAATTGCATTAATGAGAACGTTGTATATAACTTTTCAAAATAATGAAGCATACAAGATTTTAAAATTTGCACAGTAGACGGAATTAGTTGTACACAGCAGCCAAAAACATCCAATTCTTAGAGAGTTAAAATGATGCTTGCGGCCATAAGTTCCTATGCAATTTTCAAATCTTATGATGGGTACTACCACCCCTAAAATTTGTAAGTGGACTTTTGAATCATCTTATACATAATATGTATGATTTAAGCCTGATTACATTATTCAAATTTAATATTAGGTGTGAAATAAAAGACATTACCTCGAAGAAAAAGCCTCCAAGTACAGGACCGCCTGCCAAACCCAACGCAAAAGCTGTTTCAGTCAAGGACTGAAAGAGAAAGAAAAATGTTTTATATAAAAATAAAGTGCGTAAAATATAATAAATAAATGCGTAAAATATAATAAAAAATAAAGTGCGTAAAATAAAAATAAAGTGCCCTAACTGTGGTGATCATATCCAAAAGGATTTATTATTATTATTATTATTATTATTATGACCTTTTTTTTTTCTGCTTTCTAAAAAAAATGGCGAAATGGCTTTGAATTTTATAAAACTTGCAAAAAAACTGACAAAATGTAAGAAAATCATTATTCTGAAGTATAAAATAAACACATGATTTTTTTACTGATATGTGAGCATTTGTAGTAAATGTATTTTTAACTGCGAATATGTGAAAGATGAAAATTATTTTCTTACAAAAGTTGAGAACTAGATATACTGAGCCACTTATGTCAAAAGTTCATTTGAATAGAGGTATAATTACTCACACTATCACCAAAAAAAAAAAAAAAAAAAAAAAAAAGGAGGTGAGATTTCATAAGAGATTTTTCACATGGCTCGTATTTTATTTAGAGATCCAAATATTTTATTCATGTAGCAAAAATTTCATTTTGAATCGACGAACAATTATGGTCATGCATAAGTGAAAAAGCACACCATGCATTTTCTCAAAAAAAAAAATAAATAAATAAATAAATAATAAATAAATAAATAAATAAATAAATAAAATAAAATAAACGAATAAAAATAAATAAATAAATAAATAATAATAATAACTATATATATATATATATGTAACTGATATATATCGTAATAAAATTTAATCTTAAAATTTAGCAATTAATAGATACAAAACAATACCAACACCAAAAAGAAAGAAAAAAAAAAAAAAAAAACTGATTTTAACTTATAGGAAAGACTCAGACAAAAATGTTGCGATACAGATTAAGAACCAATAAGAGACAAAAACAATTTAAATTACTTACTCCGACATGAATGATAATAATAATAAAAAAAAAGACCATTAAACTTAATGACAGAGAAAACAAATAAATGACCCCAGAAATAATTGGATATAAATGCTTAAAATTAGAAGTAAATACACATCAGGGGGCATGTACTTCATAAAGCTGTAAAAGCTGCATCGATTTCGTAAAACAATATAGCTAATCATAGCAATTTTTATTGTTCCAGCCACGATCGAAGCAGCAAAACCACATTGAATGAGAAATTAAATAAAGTATTAAATTAATTCTTCATAGAATCCAGAGAGAAAACTAGAAAAAAACATAGTAGCCACATGTAAAACATTTACACAAACTGGGGAATAGGATGATGCCAAAAAAAAAGATAAAAAAAAAAAAAAGAAATTAAAAATAAAAGCTTCGCAAACATCGATTAATCGATAAAGAATGAACGAGTGAGCATTTTCATTAACGATAAAATACACAGAGTAATTATTTATTGAGCCAGTGAAATATATATAAATAAATAATAATAATGATATCTGAAAACTATTATTTTTACTAAAACACATTGTTTATAACTGTACTGATAAGTATAAAGGATTTAAGTCCATATTCTTGATTTTTCAGGAGACGAAAAATAAAGTTAAACTAACTAAAAACAAATCAGAAGAATCGATTAGGAAAAAGGTATTTCGTTGACTTATACCCTTTATACCATTCAGTGATTGTCAACCTTCATTTAATAACGGGAAAAAATTGAATTAAATATTTTATACCATACATGAATGGTAAATTTCTGACTTGAACCTTTTTTTACCAATGGATTTTCTCAAAGACTAAATGACATAGGCTTAAATCCTTTATACCAATCGACTGAGAATTTTTTTCTGAGTCTGACTATGTGCTTAACTCAAAATCGACATTTTTGTACTTAAATCCTTTATACTTATCAGTGCAGATATAATCATTAAAATATTATAATGATAACTACAAAATACTAAATTAATATATAGATTAATAAACTTACAAAAATAAATAGAATTTTTCAACCTGAAATCGAAAGACAAAAGTGAAAGCACGATGATTGTTATATCGCATAAAATAAAATGTATAGTCAATACTGACTACAAGTAGGATAATAAAGGCTATATACAAGGTGTCCCTAAATTCATGGGCCAAACTTTAAGGGGGGGGGGGTAAAATACATATAAAGAAGCATTTTTTGTATAGCAATAGGAGGTCGAAAATGAAGAGTGTGGGCGGAAAAACAAGAAATGCTGAAGAAAAGAAAGATAGCTCTTTACCAACATAATATTACAGGAAGTGGTCAAATGTATACAATATTAGTATTAATACAATCAGTGCTTTAAATGCATCGATTAAAAACAGCATTATTACTACGTATATCTTTTCATGTAAACATTTGCATAAAAAAAATGTTTGTTAAGTATTCCACATTCAAAAAATACACCCACACTTGTTAAAAAATAACAAAAAACAACCGGTTGTTAAAGGTTAACCCTTTTAACGTCCACTACTTAATTTATTTTAAAAATTACTAAACTAATTTTTAAAAAGGCTTTTAGAAACGAAGCTGATTATAAATATTTAAAAAATAAAAAATTAGCATTGTTCCTTTTGGAGAAATTTTTGGTTTGAAACATCCATAAGTTAACCTCATTGAATTCAAATAATATTTAATTTGAAAAATAAAACACTTTGTAAGTAAACATTATCGACAACAAAAACTCGTAAAAGTTGTTTCAGGTGAAAATAATAGTCCAGCTCTTCATTAAATGAAAAAAAACTAGACATGAGTGCATCGTCAAGCCAGCAATTCGCACCCGCTCACACTAAGAAACGTCAAGTAACTTATGCATTTAGCTTCCTTTGAAGCATTATTTGTTAAACTTTGGAATAGTGCTGCTATCTACAGAACAGAAAATAAACAAAAGTTTAAAACCTGATTAAAACAAGGGAGAAATAATTAAAAGTCTACTGCATAAAAATTGTTAAATTGTGTCAAATGTTTGGTTTCGCTGCGAAACCAGTGATCTTTAAAGAGTTAAGATGATACTTGCGTACGTGGGTTCATATGCAATTTTGAATCCTTATGATGTGCCCTATTTCCCCTTAAAGTTTGGTCCATGAATTCAGGGATGTATAAACAATATGTTTTAGTAAATAATTAAATATATATATATACAATATATAGCAGACATTAAATTTTCACTTTCTAAATCTTAAAAATATTCTATAAAAAATTCAGTCCTACTTGTAAAAGTAATTACGTACCATGGCTCTTCCGATGATATCCGATAATTCAGACCCCAGCGTCGTATAGGACGCGGTCAAGTATGCAGACGCTCCTAATGCATCGACAACACGAATTGTGAGGGCAAGTCCGATGAAGGCTGATCCTGCTGGTGCGTAATCAAGAAGCCTAGAAAGAAAAAGAAATATTTTTGTTTTCTTTTAAAAATTTAAAATAGCATACGCAAAAATGTGAAGGCAAACTTAATATAAAATTAGCTTCGTTGGAGGTTAATACAGGGTGGCAAGAAATAACTTGGACGAAGTTTCAAACCAAATATCTGTAACTACCACTATCGCAAACTCATTTTGGAAGATGTTGTCTTACCTTCGTCGCAAAAGTTCTTTGGAAACAAAAGATGGACCTTCCAGCAGGATTCCGCACCTGCACACAGAGCTAAAGGCATTCAAGATTGGTGCAAGAAAAATTTTTCTGACTTCATTGGAGCTCAAGAATGGCCACTGTATTCCCCAGATTTGAACCCAATGGATTATTCTGTTTGGTCCATCTTGGAGACAAGGGATTATGCTAAACCTCATAAAACTTTGGCATCCATAAAGGAATTCTTATGCAAGGAATGGGATAAAATATCAGTAAGTGAGTTGCGGCCCATAGCCGAAAATTTTGTTACACGTTTAACCCTTTCCGGCGCAAGACAATTTGAAACATTTAAATTATACTGCCACCGGAATTCATGAACTAAAGTAAACTAAAAGAAATTTTAAATTTTAAGGTTTAAAAAACCGGCCTTTTCTGATATGTTATAAACGTGAATTTTTGCTGAAATATTTCCGGGATGAATTTTTGCAGCTGGATCTTAAATTTTGCGTCCTCGTGGCGAGGACACCGCGCGTTAAGGGGTTAAAGCTCTGTATTAAGGCTAAAGGTAGCCACTTTGAAAATTTGTAAATATAATAGACAAAATAATGTATTCATATTTATTAAACTTTGGTCGTAATATTTTCATTAGCATTAAAGTTATAATGTATCATGTGTGCCCAAGTTATTTCTTGTCACCCTGTAAATCTTCAACATTAAATACAATGGCCTTATAGCCACATTGCTCTTGCTCTGTATTAGGTGGGAAAGAAAAAAATCGACGAAAATTCAAATCGTGTCAGACGACACCCACTCACTTCTCAATATACATTTACTTTTTCGATGATTCTTATATGTGCGTTTACCTCATATTAAATTTGTGTATTTTATTACCAATATCAGTTAATATTCTTGTTTTTTTTTTTTTTTTTTTTTCCCACATTCATAATTTACTTTCTGTTACCCATATGTGGTAGAGAAAGTTTTATTTCCGGGTCAGTTTTTTAAAATTGAATTGCTATTATTGCAGTTGAGTTGCTTAATTGAGTTGCTCTTTCAACATTTCACATTGTTATGTGACATTTTGTCGTCAAAGCCCCTCTTTGGGGGTTAAAACGCATTGTCCCCTGAATCCAAAAAAGAGGATTTTTGTGTGTCTGTGTGTGTACGTGTGTATGGCGGTTATCGGTATATCTCAAGAACAAATAGAAGCAGGAAACCTGAACTCGGCATTCTAAATATGTATTATATCAGGATGCTACACTATTAACTAAAATCTTTGTGACCCTGATGGAACTATCCAATTTAACAAACTAAAAACTAATCTTACTAACTTTTCCAAAGTCCCGCAGCAAAATTTGAGCTTTCTTCTGATGCCTACGAAGTTTCCTCTTTAAAAGCCTTTTTTTTTTTTTTTTTTTTTTTTATGCCCTCTGTCGCGTGGTATTTTATATCCGGCAACAGTTGTATATATATATATATATGTTTATGCAATAAACAACGGGGGAGGCTTAAATGTCCTCTTCACTCACCGCCGCCGGAAGCCGAAGCTAATGTTATTCTATGGGGAATTTTTCTTTACAAATAACTTATTTAACTAATCCATATTTTTAAATTCTGTTTTCACATTCAGAAAATTCCCAGCTGTTAAATGGACGGACCTTTTTAAAAAAATAATTTAATTCATTTTTTTATATTTTATTTTGAAGCCGGAAAATACGAATTTTCAATATGTAATTTTTTTTCATTTTGCAATTTCAAAATAAAATATTAAAAATAAAAAAAAGTACATTTTTAAAAAAGGTCCGTCCATTTAACAACTAGGAATTTTCTTAATGTGAAAACAGAATTTTAAAATATGTATTTGTTAATAAGTTATTTGTAAAGAAAATTTCCCCATAGAATAACATTGGCTCGGGCTTCCGGCGACGGTAAGTGAAAAGGGCCGTTAACTAAAATCTTTGTGACCCTAATGGAACTTTCCAATTTAATAAACTAAAAACTAATCTACCAACTTTTCCAAAGTCCCGTGGCAAATTTGAACTTTCTTCTGATGCCTACGAAGTTTCCTCTTCATAGAAGCTTAAATTTTGCCTTTTTAATTAACTGTTGCCCTCTGTCGCGTGGTATTTTATATGCGGCAACAATTAAATATAATTTTTTAAATGGTTTATTGGATTATTAGTGGTGAGTTTTATTTTGATCTACGATTTTTCTTGTTTTATTTACAATGGGTGTTTCGGGCCTGAGAACAAAGAAATTCTTAGCTTTTGCTATCTTTGTTATAGAAAAACATCCATTTTTTAGCATATTTGCATTCTACCAAGTCCTTGATAACGTTAGAATGCAAATAATGCTGTTTTCTCATTCCAATTTGGTATAATTCATTTAGATTTTACTTTATTTCTTTTTTGGTTTGATTTGGGTGGTCTTCGTTTTTGATCAGAATAATTGTTTGAATGCTGAAATTAAATCATCTTTAAATTTCAAATGTTTGTACTGATAATATTATATTACTACTGATCGTTCTGTTTCTCTCTCTCTCTATATATAGTACATATATATATTTATGTTCATGCAATAAACAACGGGCAGGCTTAACATCTAGAAACGGACGCTTTAAAAATTTCACATTGTTATGTGACATTTGTCGTCAGAGCCCCTTTTGAAGGTTAAAATCGCTCAAAACTGCTGCATAGTGGTGAGCGGCCTCCTTCTCAAAAAAAAAAAAAAAAAAAAAAAAGAAAAAATCATTGTGATCAAGCAGACATTTCTATACAAGAACATTCAAAAAATTTCCAATGCATTGAGTAGATGGGCGAAATTTTCTATAGGTACTGTTTAATAACTAAATGTACCAGTTGCACTAAACAGAATAAATAGACACATTTTTATAGGCATAAAAACATTCTTAGTGTTGAACATGGTATGAAAATCATTCACCATTCTTTAAAAGGCTACCCAAAAGAATTGGGATATATTAGGGTTACATTTCAAAATTGATAGAAGTGTGTTTCAGGTAATATACAGGGCTGCGAATAATTAAGCGAACACATTCTTTTCTAACAAATGTAATTAAAATTGTTCAAAAATCAGCTAAAAAAAAAAAAAAAAAAAAAAAAAAAAAAAAAAAAAACTCAATAAAATGCTTGAATTAGTCATTTTTCTTACAAGTGTGATGAATATAGCATCTGACATAATTTTTTCTTAACTGAAGCTTTTTGTAGACAATCGAACTCAAGAATAGGATGGATGGTTGGGTTTTACGTCGCATTAGTGCTGCGCAGATGGGCGATTGGCGACGGTCTGGGACACACCCCTAGAGGTGGTCCGGAGACATGCCATCACAAATTTGATCCTCCACGGAAGGGATGGCTCTCCCGCTTCGGTGACCCTGAGAGGTATAATTTAATGGGAACATGGAGGACATTGCGGCCACGACAGATTTTACGTGCACCAGCCACCATTAGTGTACACGACGGTCTTTGACCGGCTCGAGTACCGAACCCGCAATCTTCCAATTACGAGGCCAGCGCTCTACCGACTGGGCTGCCGCGGTCCCAATCGAACTCAAAATCGTTGGGTAAAGTGTTTTTCACATGTTCTTATAGATATTTAAAATAAATAAAAAACAAAAAAATAAAAAATGAATTTAAATCATTTGGTTTATTTTCTATATGGAGCTGAAAAAAGTAATGTAAAACCTTAATATATAAATTTCTTTAAAAGAAAAAACGAGTTCTTATTTAAATTAATGTAGTGACTGTTGCTAAGGAAAAGAACTTAATAAATTAAAACTAAGAATGAAACTTCTTCCAAAACCAATATACAAAATAGTCTTAATTTAGTACTGTCATACTAAATTAAATTCAAGCTCTTATAGAATTTTTACTACGACAGGACTCTTGTTTTCCGACAGCACTTTTAGCAATCTGGAATCGAGTGGAAAATCTAGGTAACGCCGTGTATTTTTTAGTTCAACTGGATAATTAGTTCAAAAGATATTAAATAGTCCGCTTGTAAATCTTCGTCAGATAATTACAGATAGCACATGACAGAATTACAATACGAAGAAATGTAAAAACACCCAGGGCCAGTGCGGGAATCGAACCCGCTGTCCTACGCTCGAAGGCGATTAGCAGTGTGGTGACATAACCACTCGGCCACAGAGGACCTGGCTTTTTTAACACGCTTTTATTAGCTTCACCTGTATGTATGTTTGTATGTATGTTTGTAACCGCTCTGGGATCAAACAAAAAATCTATATTGTAAAAAAAATACTTTCCCTACGTGAACGCTGTGGCTGTGAGGTAAAGCTCCGTGCTACGAGCCTAAAGGTCTAACGTTCGAGCCCAGTCAGGGGAGATTTTTTAAAAATGGTTTTTGTTTAATTCTAAATTATTTTAATTAAAGATTTAAATGTATGTAAATATTATGGTGTGTCACTCACACGATTTTCTCTTACCCTGCATTGTAATACTAAGATAGATATTTTGTGTTTTTTAGTTCACATTTCTATAAAAGCGTGAGTTTTACGAAGACTCCAATTTGTTTGTTAAGTAATGTTTTCTTTCTTTTTGTAATAAGTAATTATTTTCGGCAATTACAGTATGCATTGATGTAATAAATATTAACATAAATATATAGCTTTTCGTCATTAAATTAAATAGAAAATAAATTTATTTTTTACAATATTTAAAAAATCAGTAAATCACGATAAGAATAGCTTCATAATACAATACGACATATCTGTTTGTCATTATTATTTATTCAATAATTTGGCTTTGTCAGACACTTCTATTATTAGTATTTTGTAAGAGGGAATTTTTAAAGAATGTACGCAAGGACTTTTAATGGAGCTCCTTATTACGTAAGTCTTTATCACGTACTTTCTATATTACGCTCTTTATAATACCGTTAATAAGATTCAAATATTACTTTGCTGAAGTTAATAAAATCTACAATGTTTATACTTAAAAATACGATTAAAAAGAAACAGAGTTTTTAAAAGCTTTCCGCCATTTAAAATTAAATTTATTTTTCAAATTTTGCTACCTATTTCATCTAACAAACGAGTCTTGATTTTTTTTTTTCAGAATGATGTGTGGTTTATTTATAGGCAAATTGGATATTGACCGCTAGAGTACAACGTATTTCGGCAATATGACACAAAAAGCAGAAATTTTGTTAATTTTTAGTCAAATGATAAAAAATTTGGGAATCAGCTTTCAAAATTTTTATTTGCTAAATTATTATTTAACTGGGCAGTTGGTTCAAAAATATCGCGTAGCGTTTATCAGTCCACTTGATTTTTTTTTTTTTTTTTTTTTTTTTTTTAAGAAAGTTTAAATTTATTTAACTGAGTGTGGTAAAAGACAAATTTTATAAATAAAAATGCAAAGTTCGATATTCCATCATACATCAAGAACACGCAGAAAAAAAAAAAAAAAAAGAAGGATCATATAAAAACTAACAATAACAAAAGTGCATCAGAGGACAAGGTTTGAAAAGTAATTCCTTAAAAACTTTAAATAAACACCATAAAATACAAAAAACTAGCAACAATTGTTTCGAGTCGAAATAAAACACGACCCTTCATCAAGCGAACAATGTAGGCACAAGTGCTGCAAATAAAGCGCCAACGCACACTGCAAAAACTGTCACACATCAAAAACTCTCTTTAATATCAATATTTATAACAACGCCCCCTAATGCTAATCATTCAGAAATGTTTAATCAACATAACTTTTCTTAATAAAAATTTTACATATGTAGTTTGGCGTAATTTTAAGCAATAGATGCTGAGTTATATGGTAAATTGCAAAAAAATAAGTAATAGCAGCACCACTTTTCGGTCAGTATACTATTGATTAAAAGATTTGTATTGCGTGAGAGGATAGGGAGGATGTATTTTCTAAATCAGAGTTAAATCGATTTATCTATATATCGTGATATTAGATGGAAGATAAATCGATTTATCTATATATCGCGATATTAGATGGAAGATAAATCGATTTATAGAATCACTACATCACCCAGTCCTAATGGTGACGCCATTTTTTTTCCCCTTCCAAATCATCCTTCTTTCATTATTTTAATTATTCCTTCAAACAATGGAAAAAAATATTTCCTTTATTTCAATATATATTTGAGCATTATCACCGGGCAACATGGGTTTTCGTTAACAGAAAGATTAGAATAAATAAATAAAATTTATACAGCTTCAATAATTTACAATTTTTACACATATATATATATATTTATTTACTTTTAATTACCACCAGAACTTAAAGAAAAAAAAAATATTTTTGATACAATTAAGGGAAGTACCAAACACATTTTTAACATATAAATTTAGTGTTCAATAAACATTTAATAGAAAGCTTACCCAAACAGGATGTTGCTTATGCCAGACACCAGCATTCCCGCTTTCATCATGAGCGCTGGCTTCACAATTGGAACCTAAATAAATATAAAGCACATGACACAAGCTTTGTCAAAACGAAAAAGTAAAGCGAATAACATGATATGAACTGCATTAATATAGTGCAGATAAAAATGTCCGTGAAAAAATAAATACATGTAGTAAAAATAAATTAAAAATACAGAAATATTTTTAAATTAAAAATACTAGTTATGTTGTGGCCACCACAAGACATTCCTATATTTTTCTATGCAAATTCACGCAGTACAAACAATTTAGTAATATTATTATTCGGTAAAATTGTTTTCCATGATGAATGCATATGATTTTCATTCTAGAGAAGTATGACAGTAAATATGCAAAGAAGGTCAATTTTGTGCCGCCATCTCTAAAGACATGATTTTTTTTTTTATGATGGTGGATTAAGGCCAATTGACTGCATTAATTTCCTAGGCCAAACTGAAGAGTGCCCACCATGATGATTTTTCTAAAGGCTCTTAGCCCACATACTTACGCAAGTGTCAGAGAAAATCACAGAGAACTCTGAGTGACTAAGCCTACGAGCACGACATGGAATCGAACCCAGCACCTCACGTCTACCCGCTTGGAGGACAGAACCTCTTGGCAGCCCTGTTAAAATGTAAAAAAAAAAAAAAAAAAAAAAAAAAAAATCGATAACTTCGTTTTGACAAGTGCTTTTCGGAAGTTACCCACATTGAAATTTTACAACCCCTGGGGACGGGGGGGGGGATGCGATACTCTTGCATGCAATAATTTTTTCCTAGTTTTAATTTTTCCTAGGCATAATTTTTAATTATTTCGTAATCATTAGCTAAAAACAATTTTGATTATGTACAGTTGCACGAAATTTTGACCTATACTGCCATACTAAAAATTACTTTAAAAAATGGGATGACAGCGTGACCAATTGAGCGGTTGATCCCCAAATGCAATCATCTCCAGTTTATGTTCCCACTTAGTACCAAGTGTGGATAAATTTCGTTAGATAAAGCATTCTCAAAATTTATAGTACCCACACACAGACAGACAGACATTTTCTAAAAATAATCAAACCATGTTCAGGACATCTCAAAACGTTTTAAAAAAAAAATCAAAAAACAGGCATCAAAAATTTTAATCTATCTAATACTTTCTTATATATACACAGTCGCATCTTGTTAACGTGAATTACTTTTAACATGAACTGTTTCCACAATCCCCGTCAAAATGAAGATTAGTTACTGATAGCATGGACTACTGATAACATGAACAGATTTTTTATCCCTTTTGAGATTCACGTTAACGAGGTTAGACTGTATAAGAAAGTAAAAAGAAAAATAATTGATCATTTCTATATGATAATAATAATAGCAGTCATAATTATTTTGCATATTTTGAAAAAAAAAAAAAAAAAAATTAAATAAATAAATAAATTACATCTACAAAATGTTGGAAATTTGAGAACACACAAATACTAAGAATAAATTTCGGAACTTATGTAAAATTAAGAATAAATTAAACTCATTAAGTTTAGAAAAATTATAATATTGATTTTAAGGAATTTAGTAAAATTTATATTTAAATAAAATATACTGAGTTTCAGAATTTTAGAAATTAGAGTTTTTTTTTTTTTTTCATGGCCTTTATCGGTGCTACGAAAGTTTAATTATTTGCAGTGATGATGATATCTACTAAATTAAAATATAGAAAATGGAGTGTTATTCCAGATTCTATATAAGAAACCTGGAGTGACTCCACTCGACTTTCCGAACATTGAGTAATTAACAGTTTTGTAGATAAAGTAAAGAAAGAGGAGTTGTTAAATAAACAAAAGAGAGAAAACCATAATAGAGTGTTTGAGTTTTTTTCTCCATATATTACACGATGTTTTATTTAACGCTACTGAACTTTGAGCCCATAGATCATAATGATAAAGAATTTTTTTTTGTGTGTCCCTGTAAAAACCTATAAATGCTAGATTCACCAAAATGCTTATAATTAGTGGAACAGTGATTTATAATATTCATATAAATTTTAAGCTCAATTGAATAAGGCTATCGCACTTTTAAAAATTTGGTCCCATAGGCCATAATGATAAAGAATTTTTCTTTCTTTTCCTGTAAAAAAAAATCTGATGTGGGCACCACATGACTTCCTTATACACTTTTAGAAATATACATAATGTTAAAATCATTGTCACTGGACCCGAAACATATGGCTAAAAATATTTAAAAAAAATGCATGCATACGTAAAAGAAAATAAAAAATAAAATTGTGCCTTGAGGGGACTCATGTCAAAGTTGTGCCTTGGGGGGGACTCATATCAAAGTTGTGCCTTGGGGGGACTCATGTCAAAGTTGTGCCTTGGGGGACTCATGTCAAAGTTGTACCTTGAGGGGGACTCATGTCAAAGTTGGGCCTTGGGGGGACTCATGTCAAAGTTGTACCTTGGGGGGACTCATGTCAAAGTTGTACCTTGGGGGGGACTCATGTCAAAGTTGTGCCTTGGGGGGACTCATGTGCCTTGGGGGGGACTCATGTCAAAGTTGTACCTTGGGGAGGGGACTCATGTCAAAGTTCTGCCTTGGGGGGGACTCATGTCAAAGTTGTGCCTTGGAGGGACTCATGTCAAAGTTGTACCTTGGGGGGGACTCATGTCAAAGTTGTGCTTTGGGGAGGGGACTCATGTCAAAGTTGTGCCTTGGGGGGGGGGGGGAGACTCATGTCAAAGTTGTGCCTTGGGGGGGGGACTCATGTCAACGTGTTCTGAACTTTTCTGAAAGTTTCAAATGTCTAGCTAGTCGAGAAGTCAGTTAAATTGCAATATTTGTCCAAACCGTTTTTGAGCTATTACCGTTTTTTGATACATTTTGCCCATTATGAACCTAATTTTCCTAAATATCTCCAAAACGGAATATCATATAAAGTCCAAAAAGGGAGGTGCACAACTAGATGTTATAACAAACCTATGTACCAATTCGCAACATTCTACGTCCAACCGTTTTTGAGTTATGCGACATACACCCACACCCACACAGACACACATACATACAGACGTCACGAAAAATCGTGTAAAGTCGCTTATATCTCTAAAACGAGAGCTCGTGTTAAGACGAAACTTGCAGGTGTGCAACTAGACATCATGACTGCCACACGTATAAATTGGCAACATTCAGCGATCATTCGTTTTCGAGCAATGTGAAATAAAAAATCCATTTCGCAAATCGGGATTACTATACTTCCTTATACTTTGTATAAGGAAGTAAAAAACTGTAAGTGCTAAATTCACCAAAATCTATATAGTTGGTGCAACTGTGACCTATAACATGTGTACAAATTTTTTGCTCAGATTAATAAAGCGTTTAGACGCTATCGCACTTTTAAAAATTTGGCCCCATAGGCTCTAATGATAAAGAATTTTTCCTGGTGTCCCTGTAAAAAAACTGTAAGTGCTATTCACCAAAATCAATAGAATTCGTACTATGGTGACTTACGGTATACATACACACTTTCAGCTTATTCGAACAAAGCGTTTAGACGCTAACGTGTTCACTCGCAGACACCTCGAAACGTATAGAAACATCAAAATCCCAAATTTGGATTTTTTTATATGATTGCAATACTTTCCTCACTATAGTGTTTGGAAAGTAATAAGTATATTTATTTATGAAATCAATGGTATTTGTCTTTGGAAAACTTATTGATATTTTCAAAATGGAGTATAAGAAAAAAAAAAAAAAAAGTCGCACATAATATAATACGCGACACTATGTAATACGCATTGCAAGAAAATCTAGTATGATGTGGCCACTACAAGACTTTCTTCAATATTTTCCTGTACAGATTTAGACAGTACAAATTACTTATTAAATTTATTATTTTTTTAAATTATTTTCCATGAGGAATGCATACATATAGTAATTCCTATAGATTTATCATCCCCATGCTAGCAAAGATTGTTGATGCCGAAAAAGGATTTTATCATCAGCCATCAGAGAGTATAAAATTCGGAAATTTTATAGAAATAGTAATAGAATAGAATGTTGATGAATTTTCAAAATGTCGAAATATTGCTTATGGCTTTTAATTGCTCTAATAAATATGTGAAAAAAAAATGGCATAAGTTTTCATAAGTAAATTATATTTGACTAAATTATGAAAAATATAATTTTCCTGATTAGTTGCTTTTTTTTATTTTCATTGTTTAAATACAGTCTGTAACAAAAGTCTCCGAATACTAGCAAAAATACCTACGTAAAAAAAGTACAGTTAATACAGTTTTGTTAAATAAATGCTTGTCGAATCCTGTTTTTAGACTGACTAAGAACAGGATTCGACAAGGATTTATTTAACAAAACTGTATTAAGTGTACTTTTTTTTTACATAGGAATTTTCGCTAGTGTTCGGAGACTTGTTACCGACTGTACCGTTTTGATTTTTTAATGGGATAATTTTTTTGAGGTTTGATACATTTAAGATTTTATATTAATAAGTAATATAGAATTTTCGAAATTCTTTTAAATATAGTTAGTAGCGGCGCAGGTAAAAAAAGTTAGTTTTAATATATGAAAAGAGTTTGAATATTAACTAAATTAACTATATAATAAAAAAAGAAAAGAAAAGAAAGAAAGAAAGAAATAGAAAAAAAGAGAGAAAAATAAAATTGAATTTGAAACTGCGTATCTGGAGATTTTTATTCACCTTTAGTTCATAAATTATTCATAAATTATATTTGCTAAATTATCCGTGTATTATTCCTGTGTGTATTTACTTGGGGAAAGACAGCCATTAGAGAGTCTTTCCCCGAGTAAAAAGGAATCACCTTTTCCCCGTCGATGATCAATCTACTGTCGGTAAGAAAAGTATCCGAACACTAGCGAAAATTCCTACTCTACTGTTTTTATATAGGAATTTTCGCTAGTGTTCGGATACGTTTGTTATCGACTGCATGTCTTATTATTATATCTATAGAGGAATGCAGACGATTTTTATCGCACAGAAATGGAACATTCAATATCCACTCTCTTCTATATGTATACAGAGGCTGTTCGCACATTTTTTAGATGATTTTGATGGAGTGTACTGAAGCAATTTCACTCATATTTCGAGTTTTATTTGTTCAGTTTGATAGCACGCAGCTATATTTATTCACGCAGCTGTGATCTATTTACTTACAATTTTTCCATAGACTGGTGATGATAGGAACATAGTGAGTTGATAAATTCCAAAGACGAAACCGTATACTGTAGGAGAAGCATTTTTCTCTTCTGCCTGAAAAAAGAAAAAAATTGCAACTTAATTAAAAAGTAAAACACCGGAAAAATAAAATTTTAATGGCCAGTAGTATATTATTCCACATAAAGGCATGCAGTAACTGCATTTTGTTACCTAGCATCGGTGATTGTATTGATTTCTTAAAATTTCTTCGGTTTAGCTTTAGTATAGGAGCCCGTCGGTGGATTTTAAAATTTTATTTTGATTTTGGCGACGAATTAAAATGGTTATCGCAATAGCGTGACTAAAGAACTTGGCGAGAAACGTTCGAGCTATTTCAGTGGCAAATTTCAAATTTTGCCAGGAGGTTCTGTACTGAAGCTGTTCTATTTCTTTAGCTCGATTATTCCCAAACGTGAGAAAAATTGCAACTTTGGCCTTTATCATGGTTTTGTGAGGTCTAACTGGAACGTTTCCGGCTGCAATCTTTAAGAGACAGTGTCCGGAGATGAGAGAAGTCGTGTAGAGCCGCACCAGATTGTAAAAACGCGAGAAAAATGGAGGCTTTGGCCTTTATCACGGTTCTGTGAGGTCTAATTGCAACGTTTCCGGCTGCAATCTTTAAGAGACAGTGTCCGGAGATGAGAGAAGCAGAGCTGCCAACCTAATCCGGCAAATTGTTAGTACCGCCTCTTTTTCTACACCACTTAATTTTTAGAGAAATTCTCTTCAAATGTATCTACAATGAATTAAGAAGAAAAATACTCTAAAAATTAAGTGGTGAAGAAAAAGGGGCGGTACTAACAATTTGCCGGATTAGGTTGGAAGCTCTGGAGAAGTCGCGTAGAACCGCACCAGATTTTAAAAACGTGGGAAAAATGGTGGCTTTGGTCTTTCTCATGGTTCTGTGAAGTCTAATTGCAACGATTCCGGATGCAATCGTTAAAAGACAGTGTCCGGAGTTAAGTGAAGTCGTGTTGAGCCGCACCAGATTGTAAAAACGTGAGAAAAATGGCGGCTTTGGCCTTCCTCACGGTTTTGTGAGGTCTAACTGTAATAGAGACAGTGTCCGGAGATGAGAGAAGTCGTGTAGAGCCGCACCAGTTTGTAAAAACGTGAGAAAAATGGAGGCTTTGGTCTTTCTCACGGTTCTGTGAGGCCTAACTGCAACGTTTCCGGCTGCAATCTTTAAGAGACAGTGTCCGGAGATGAGAGAAGTCGTGTAGAGCCGCACCAGATTGTAAAAACGTGAGAAAAATGGCAGCTTTGGGCTTTCTCACTGTTTTGTGAGGTCTAACTGCAATAGAGACAGTGCCCGGAGATGAGAGAAGTCGTGTAACGCCGCACCAGATTTTAAAACAATATACAGTATATAATTATTAACACATCACATTAGCAAGTTAATTGTGTGATACATTATTTGTATCATACAAGGATGGAAAGCGTTTGCTGACGATGACGCGAATTCAATGATTTTTCTTCACCCAAAAGTTTTCACTTCAAGTGGAAAGCGTTAGCTGACGATGATGGGAGTTCAATGATTTTTATTCACCCAAAAGTGCTCAACGCGCCTAAAAAAGTTTTCATTTCAAAAATTTTACCCGATCAACAAATATGAATGACACTAAAAAAAACTGCTGGTTGACAAAAAATATAGGCCCGACAACACAACAGCAACAACACATCCCAGTGTTCCATTAAGTGCTCTATACGCAAGCGAAGTGTGACGTCACTGACCGTCCATGTATGTAAGAAAATGATTTCCTATGTTAATCGCCCATTGGATTTTTTGTAAAAAATTATTAAAAATCGAGGAAAATTATTTCCCGATTTTAATCCCCATATTTGGGTATATATATGTATTAGTTATCATGTGCATATGTTAGATTGAGTTATTTTGCTGTCAAATTGACAAAATTTTAATTTTAAATTTCAAAACTCTGTTGTCCTTGGCGTTTTTGTATTTGGCGATCAAAAACGTACTACGAAAATATACATGCCAGATGTATATTTTCGTAATTTGTGTTGTGCGAAATATTGTTTCATATTATTCCTTACTCTCTTAATATAAATTTTTAAAATAACCATGATTTTTGAAAGGAATTAAATTATATTCGCCAGATAATTTGGCGATATATATATATATTTTTTTTTTTCTGCCAAGGTTGACCGATATCAAATCTATTCCGCTGCAACATATTAGTATCTTATATCAGATACTTTATTTAGACATTTGAAAACAAATTTCACTTCAAATTATGATAGAATATTTATCATTTTCCTTTTAATTAGTATATTAGTTGGATATTTATTGTGTAAATATCATCCTTTGAAATGAAATGTTTATGTTTTCAATGGAATATGGAAGTTTTTTGAAATTTAAAGTTTTGAAATTTAAAATTCAAATTTTATCAATTTTAGAACAAAAACAACTTAATCTAACGCATGCACATGATAACTAATACATATCTAAACCTAAATATGGGGATTAAATTCGGGAAATAACTTCCCTCGATTTTTAATAATTTTTTACGAAAAATCCATTGGGCGTTTAATATAGGAAATATTTTTCTTGTATCCACGAACCTGCCAGTGACGTCATCACTTCGCTTGCCTATTTAAAGTCCTCATAATAAGAAAAAACGATTCACTTCATTTTACCAAAATACTTTTTTTTAAGACTATCGTTGATCTTGTTTTCAAATTTTCTAACTAACTATCCAATAACTACAGACACTCCATGCTAACCTAAATTCACCTCTACTCGACACCTCCAACCAGCTATCTCACCCTCAACATCGCCAAAATATCCAGGATCCAGCTAGGGACTTTCTCATTCTCAACCGAACATTTTACCTTGACTCGACATTATCACATTAGACTACTCTAATTTCAATAGGGCAGTTCCTTGTTTGTAAACAAACATCTCAACTTTTATGAGTGGTTGGCAAAAAGGCTTGGGAAAAGCCATAGAATAATAATAGAGGAAGAAGGAGCACGCCAATAGTCTTAATGCTTACAAACCCCTTCTAGTGAAATGCCAGCGAAAGCTACTTTTGCTCCTCTCAATATTGAAGTTTGTTAATAAAGGCTTGTTAATAATCGCTGTTTTTTGTGGCAACACAACAGCTTATGTAGAAACCTTATGCTCCTTCTTCCTTTATTATTATTCTATGGGAAAAGCATAGCGATGGCGATTACTTGATTACTACCAAAGGAAAATCAATGGTGGGCGGGGCGCGGGAAAGTCGAGCGCGCTTTTTTTGCCAACCACCAGACGTCACGAGGAAATGCTCTATACTCATTTCAACTGGTGACTTTTACTTGCCCAACCAAACATTCTATCCCAACTATCATTTTACACTAATTTCAAAACTAAAATCAACTGGCGGTATTTACGTACTAAACTCGGCGCCAATCATACCTTACAATGTAAACAAACAATAAAGTTTGATAAAAATATTTAAAGGCTTTAATGCGTTTTTACAAATATTTTAAGATTTTTAAGGCTTTAATATGTTTTAGAAATATTTTAAGCGTTTTTTTAATGAAACAGTCAAAGAGTCGTTCATTCGGAATTAAAAAGTTGTCCATTTGGAATTTGTATTTTCTGAATGGCAACAAATTTGGTTTGTTTTTATTTGGTCTTGCTTTGTTTATAATCATGAAGTAACATAATTCTATTTATAGGTTCATGTTTATAATAGCCAGTGATCCGTTATACTTAATTTAGAGATTTAAACATTACAATTGAATAGTTTTTCAAGGTTTTATAGGAAATAAGAATATGTGCGATACAAAACATGTATGAAATGATATGTATGTTTCCTAAGTTGAATTAAATAAACGGAAAAAAAATGGCTGCCAAAAGTTTCTGTTTTGAAGCGGTACTAACCGGATTCGTTCATGACAGATGAGGATCATTATATATATTAATTATTATCTATATATTAATAGGCAAGCATAAAATTTGTTGTCCCTTTTTAACATATTAATTATGGGAGTAGAGGGTTGAAAATGGTATCATTCGAAAGGTATGGTTAGCCGGAAGGTGCGAATACAAATATTATTTTCTTATGATGTCAAGAAGGTATTCAAAAATACATTTATTTTTTATGAATTTTCCCCCATTTTTCCCTTTTATACACGTATTCCTTTACATTAAAAAATACCTAAAAGTAGAAAGTTATTAAATCTGGCAATTTCATAAAGCTCAAATAAAACCATAGACACAGTAATTTGTATAATGTAGCATCACTATACGCAAGCGAAGTGATGACGTCACTGTCTTTCCATGGAGCCATGAAAAAGATTTTCAATGTTAATCGTCCATTGGATTTTTTGTACAAAATTGTTAAAAAATAACGGATATTATCTGCCGATTTTAATTCCGATATTTGGGTATGGTTATATATAAGTTACTGTCTACATGTGTTTGATTGAGTTATTTTTTCTGTAAAATTGATAAAATATTAATTTAAAATCACAAAACTCCAGGAAAAAAAAAAAAAAATGGCAAACTTCCAGTTTCGAATGTAAACATAAACATTTCATTTCAAAGGATGATATTTAAACAATAAATATTCAACTAATATACTAAATAAAAGGAAAATGGATTTGTTACTAACTGCTGCATGTATAAGTAGACGATACGGAAAAAATTCCGATTTCCGTTTTTTGCTGAATTTACATGTTTTGAGCTTTCTTTACGTTTCAATTAACTGAAATTGGCTACTTATTTTTTAAAAAAGTGTCTTTATTGCTAGCTTTTTTGGGTAGAAGAAGCAAGTAGAAGATACATAAAAACTTTTGATTTCTGGTTTTCGATGAATTTACACGTTTTGAAATTTCCTTGCATTTTAATTAAGTGAAATTGACTACTTATTTTTATTTTTTAAAAAGTGGATTTATTATTCTTTCCTGTGCGTATATAAGTAGAAAATATAAGATTCAGAAAAGTTTTAGATTTTCGGTTTTCGATAAAGTTACACGTTTTGAAATTTCCCGAACTCAATTCGACCATTTTTGAAAAATACCTTTTTTTTTTTGTGTGTGTGTGTGTGTTCAAACACTGTACTTTATGAAACAATCGAATTAATTTAACAGAATTTGATACTTGGTTGGGCCTTGGTTTGACATGGTACCTATTAGCTTCTGGGCTGTATCACACAACAAGGGGCGTTTTCACGTTGCGAATTTCTCTCATTTCAAGAAAGACTAACATCTACAGAGAGAAATAGTTATATTAAGTACAACTCTGCTGATTCAGTTAGAGTGAATATCGGCAAACAATTGCCGCAGCTGTGTTGCAATTGCATTCCGTTTAGGACAAGGCAATAACTTTGCTTTACCTCGCTTTCGAGTTTCGACCACTGGGCGATACTAGTTAAAATTACTGTCTTAAACGCAATATAATTTTGAATAAAAAATATCAAACTCATTGCGTAAATTTTTTTTTTTTTTTTTTTGTCACTTAAAGGGGGAAAAAAAGAAAGAGTTTTCATTTTTTTTTTTTTTTTTTCTATGAAAGAAATATGCCTCTCATAAAATTATTTTCTTTTAACTGTGTACACCGTCTAAAAATTGGCCACAAGAAATTTAGTAAATTAAAAACAAAAAGAGTTAATACACATAAAATTTTAAATTTACTTATTAATAAATTATTTTCTACTTATATCTCGTAATATATCTGAACAATTTTGTGTAACTCTGTAAACCAGTTATTAATATTAAACATACCATATTATACAAGAAACACGTTTTTGTGTATCTATAAGATTATGTATGTTAATTTCGTTATACCTTGTGCAGTATATAAAGAAATTCGTATATTTTCAAGGAAATATCTCTCATAGACCATAATGTATCAGAATTATTCTGTCAAGAATTCCTAAATTTCTACTACAATGGTGCTTTTTTATATCATTTTTAAAAGTAAAATACTATAATGAATCTGAATAACGCAAAAATGTTTCATTCCGGAAATTAGAACGCACACAGACTAACGGACAGACAAACATATAAAAGTACCGGATTAATTAGAGTTCTTTAATGTTGCGGATAAGTATTCAAAAAGTTATCGATAATTTCAAAAACTAATATGACATAGAAAAAAAAATAATAACCGATAAAAGAATTCAGTGAAATTTATTTATTTTGGTAGCCGCATACTGGGTTACTACCTGGATTGATGGTAAGTGGTACCATTGGATACACGTCCCGATCACCTCTTGTTTTCATTCTGGCCACTCTAAATACCAGCCATTACATTTCTGACGAATTATGGCCCATCGCTCTGCCTTATATTCAAGGCCCCCGAAGCCCAACATTTAAGCAAGATAATGCACGACCGCAAGCTGTTTGTATTGTTCGGACCTTCTTTGAAACAGAATGTTATCGACTGTTGCTCTGGCAAGCGCGTTCTCCTGATCTCGCACCAATGAAAATGATTGCTTAATCGTTGAAAAGCGACTGGCGTCCTACCACTCACCAGTAACTTCGATCGATGAATTGTGGCATCGTGTTAAAACATCATGAAATGCTCTATCCGTACATGTCATCCAATCGCTGTTCGATTCAATGCCTAGACAGATACGTGCTGTTATTTCTCACAGAGGTCGCTACTTTATGTACAGTTTTCTCAGTACATATTACTCCAAATTTCCTGAAATTTTAATCAATTGTTTTTCCTACTATAATATATGTGTCCAACAAATTTCATTCCATTATTATAATTCCTTCTTGGTGTAGCAATTTTAATGGCCAGTAGTGTAGTTTAAAACAAGCCATGCCGCTCTAAATTAAATTCTGTTTTGTGGAGAATTTTATTTCTGTTAATTTATTATTTATTTATTTATTTATTTATTTATATATTTTTTATTAAAATAAATTATACTAGCAAACCCGTGTGAAATATTCGCAAATTATTTCTTTTCTTATTTACCTTTAAAATTTGAAACTCATAAATGTTATACACATTTCACTACCTAATTAAAATTCTAATTTACCAGAAGCAAAATTATTATTAAAACCAAATTGATATTGTACAATAGTGAAACCAAAATCATTCAAAGAAAGGTTTCCAAATAAAATTCATGGTTCACGACCCAATTTTCATACTTCCACAGGTAGTACAGTTTTAATATAGGACTTCCACGACGCCTTTTAAATTTTTGTCGTCATGTTGGCGATGACTTTTTTATTAATTTTGGTATATATATCTATATATATAAAAATGAATGTTTGTCTGTATGTGCTTTATAAAATCGTAAACGGCTTGACCGATTTCGATCATTCTTTTTTTGTTTTTTTCCTGATAGGTCAGGGATGGTTTAGGAAAAAAAAATTGAAAAAATCTTTAAAATTAATTAAAATATGAAAATAATAAACTTATTGACTTATATTGACTTAATATAAGCCATTTAAATTTTTAATTGTTGCCAAAAAAAGTTTACGAGATGTATTTATTTATTGTTTTCAGCATAAAATGAAATATGCTTTCACGCGAAAAATAAGAAATTACTAAATGTTAAATTGGTCGATGAGAAAATGACACTTTATAATTTTAAAATAAAATAGTAATATTACAAATCTTATACATATTTCTTCTGAAATTTATTTCACAGCATTTTTTTTATATACCTCAACTTCAGATTTTTTTTTTTTTTAGTATGGCGGATGAAACACGCTTGGCATAAACGCTAATTCAGCAATATATTAAAGGTATTTTCTTATTGATAATTCTTGACAATTTTTTATAATTTTGATGCTGAAGTAGGGCTGGGATTGCGGTGCCTCGTTCTTAAGTCTTATCTTAAATGTTACGAACTTTCGTAGATGGGCGTAGTTAAGAACGATCTTAACTTGGTATTGCGGTGCCTCAAGCGTAAGTCCTCCGCGTGTCCTCGTAAGAGAAAGCCAGCCAGCCAATGGGAGACTCAGAGCGAGCTATGTTGTGATTGCGCGCGCATCCAGTTACGATTCGACTTAAGATAGCTCTCAGGTTGTCGTAAGATAGTGAGGCACTGCAATAGGACTTGCGTTTTGTTTACATCTTAAGACAGAGTTTGTGCGTAAGATAGTGTTGAGCGAGGCACCGCAATCCCAGCCTAGATCGGACATTTTTCGCCAAGGAAAAGATAGAAAGAAATACGCAAGCGAAGTGATAACGTCACTGGCCGTTCGTGGATGCAAGAAAAATATTTCCTATGTTAAACGCCCATTGGATTTTTTGTAAAAAATTATTAAAAATCGAGGAAAAATATTTCCCGATTTTAATCCCCGTATTTAGGTATAGATATGTATTAGTTATCATGTCCATGCATTAGATTAAGTTATTTTTGTTGTAAAATTGACAAAATTTGAATTTTTAATTTCAAAACTCTAGAAAAAAAATGCCAAACTTCCATATTCGATTGAAAACACAAACATTTCATTTCAAAGGACGATATTTACACAATATCCAACTAATATACTGATTAAAAGGGAAATGATAAAGGTACAACTATAGTATTTCCCCCCCAGCGGAATTTGGCGTTTTTTCTTTGGCGCCGATTTGACCGATAACGATGTCGTTCTGGATTGTTTGCGATATAATATGGCAGCCTACATGCTATTTATTTTGGATTTATGATTTATGATTTATAGTTTAGCTTACGATTTTATCATTTATGCTGTATGATTTATGATTTTTAGATTTATGATTTAGCCATAATCGCCAACGAAAAATCGCCAAATCTAGCTGAGGGGAAATACTATAGTTGTTCCATGATAAATATTCTATCATAATTTGAGGTCAAATTTGTTTTCAAATGTCTAAATAAAGTATCTAATATAATATACTAATATGTTGTAGCGGAATAGATTTGATATCGGTCATCCTTGGTAGAAAAATAAAATATCGCCAAATTATTTGGCGAACATAATTTAATTCCTTTCAAAAATCATGGTTATTTTAACAACTTATTTTAAGACAGTAATGAATAATATGAAACAATATTTCGTACAATGCATATTACGAAAATATACATCTGGCATGTATATTTTCGTATTATGTTTTTGATCACCAAATACAATAAGCGCCAAGAACGACAGAGTTTTGAAATTTAAAATTAAAATTTTGTCAATTTGACAGCAAAATAACTCAATCTAACACATGCACATGATAAATAATACAGATATGTATCCAAATATGAGGATTAAAATCGAAAAAAAATTTTCTTTGATTTTTAATCATTTTTCACAAAAAATCCAGTGGGCGATTAACATAGGAAATCATTTTCTTGCATCCACGGACGGTCAGTGACGTCACACTTCGCTTGCGTATAGGAACAATAATCGCATAAATTATATTTAGGTCTAAAACGGCAACAAAAATTTAAAAGTCGCCAAGGGCATTAAGGCTGTACCATGATCAAGTTTACATACTAATTTATTTATTTTTCTATATACCAACTACTATTAACTAAGCATGAAGTATATATAACCACAAAATAATAATTGTCTCATGCGATAGAAGTAGCCGATCATAGCATATTGTAATATTATATTTGGCTTGAAATTGCTGTCATTCTATGGTTGATCGATTAAATCAAATAAATATAGAGAATAACTTGAAAGCAAATATTATGTACATCAGTATAATGTTGCTCATACATAACTAGGATTCAAATATAAAGGGCTACTTCAAAATTTTCGATACTGTCCGTATCGAAATTGTCATATATGATAAGCACCTAAATGGAAGCCCACGGGTAAGTCATTGTCGCAGGCAATAGGGACAGGTATCGCAGAATTCGAGGACGAACAAGGCGCTGCCGAAGGTAGCGGGAACCCAAAGCGAATTTTTGAGCGATTTCAGTATTATTATTTTCTCTTTTTTTCATAAAACTATATAGAAAAGAGTTTCCTTTAAATATAGTGACCAGCGAAGCGGGCAAAGCCTGCTAGTATATATATATATATATATATATGTACTTTTTTTTTAAATAAATAAATACATAAAATAAAATAAACTAATTCCTATTTTGATTATATTTTTTATGATTGTGTCAATTTATGACACAAAAGTTCATATTCTGTATATATCTTTAAAATATTGCTAGGTTTAAAATGACGCTTGCAAAGATTCTGAGGAAACAACTGTTAAAATCATATTTTTCGTAAAATAATCTCATCAGACAAATGTTGTCATTTTTTCTTATTAGTCAATGGAGCTACGTCCACGTGCTTAAATATTGTCCATGTATAAATATTATTTTTTTATCCTCGCGTATCATATCGTTTCGATAAAAAAAAAAAAAGAAAAAAAAAAAAGAAAGAAACTGGTCAACGTTAGAGGAATATTATATAGATTGATAATTTCAAGAAATGTAAAAGCATTGAAACAGTAATTATTTATAGCAAATAATGTTGCCTAGGAGCTATTATAGTATTCGGAAACCGACCG